>VXAZ01010275.1:2995291-3192836 GCA_013399875.1 Gymnorhina tibicen | reverse complement strand
AAAAAAAAAAAAAGAAAAAAAAAAAAAAAAAAAAAAAAAACAAGAACAAAGTTGGGCAAGCTGAAATGGAAGGAAAGGAAAAGTCTTCTGTTGTTCAGTCAGTGCTGTCTCAACAGAAACTGTGCTTTCTTTGTAAACGTAGGAACACTTGGGTTTTAATTTATCCTTAAAAAGACCAACCAACCAAAAAAGAACCTTATTAGGCACTGAAAACTGGCCTATATTTGTTTGAAGAGAAGGGTTTATTTAAAAAGCACAAAACAGTCAAAAATTCCTACTAATGGAAACATGGTGCACTGAGAGAGCCATGGACAGTGCTTTTCAGCAGTCCCTTCTGGGTGGACAGGGACAGGAGATGCTTCCAAGAGGGGTCAGAGGGCCAGTATTTGAGAACATTCTGAAGGGAGGATTTGAGAGAAAAACAGACAACAGTGCATGGTTACAACATTCTGAAAGAACTGGTAGAATATCATGATTGCTTGAAGAGAAAGGGGGAAAATGTAGAAGTTACAAAAGATAGTTAAGCAAGTAACAGGAGAAGAGTAAAAGTGAAAATTCAGTGGCCCTCAACTGAGGGGACAAAGAAAGGAAAGGACTATAATTGGAGAGGGAAGGAGAAAGTTACATTTGGAACTGGTGTTGCAGCCTTTCTTTCAGCACGTGTTAGTTATTCCTATTTTCTACCCAATATAGGCACTGTTCTCAGAAATGAATGATAAAAAACACAAAAGAAAACCAGCACTATAAATACAAGATAAGTGTTTGTGCGAGCATGCATGTAAAGCTGACTTGTTCAAAGGGCAATACTTCAAAAATAACACTTAGAAGAGATCTCAACATTAAAAAAAAAAGGAAAATGAAAAAGAAACGAGGTGTTAATGACCTCTGATGCAAAAATCTGTACTCACCAGGTTCCTCAGAGCTAGATGGAGTCCCAGGTTCTGAAGGAAGTGTTAGCATCTCATACCCACCTTTAGGACCTAGAATACAGGAACACTGTTAATGGCTTTGGACTTAAAAATTTGTACAATATAATCAAAGCATATGCTTTTCTGATTTTGACTTGTAACGTTTTAAACCAAAAAATCATGCAAAATAATTTCAGAAAGCATAAACAGTGGCTAGTGCTGACTTTCCTGTAATGGTGATGTCAGCATTTCCTCATGAGTGTAACACCAAAGAAATAAACTTTAGGACACTTTTACAACTATTCACATTGAAGGCCACTGAAGCCAACAGTGCATTTTGCTGTACATGAATGTGGGAGCAGAGCTATCTTTAATGCATGAATCAGGGAGCAATGCGTGGGTGATCTTGGGAGCATCTGGAAGACTCTTGTTAAAATTCCACCTCCAGCATGATGGATAACTTCTTGATTTCTGAAAAACCGTAGAAAATGCTTAAGCTGGCCCTTACAAAGGCAACTTTGCTTTCCAAGTGCAAATCATCATCTTGACAAGAAGCCAGGCTGCACAACATCATCGGTCTTTCCCAAGCACGAAGCTGAAAAAAGATGCCCACGTTTCTTCATGATCTCGGACTCCACCCCAGTTCAAACCAGGCAAGCAAAAATGCTGTGTCCATAGAATGAACATATTACAATTAATTTTGAATTACAAACACACATAATTCTATCTGCTGGCAGTGGTTTTTTTCCTCCATTATCATGAAGAAGTACATTTAAATGTGATGGGTATTTTTTCCAAGCATATCACTATTAGGGTACAGGATTTCTCATGGCCTGAGGTGAATTTTTTTTCGTGGGTGCCCTTTGTTAAAGTGATGGCAGCATTTTACTGCTGTGAATAAGATTACTGCTTATACTCTGTCACTTATCTCATCTGTCAGTGCCTCTTCTAAACTTATCCCATCTGTCAATGCCTTTCTGACAAAAACTCCTCAAAGCAAAAAACCCAAAGAAATACGTAAGCCTTAGAATAGGGAAGCAAATCATGCATTACCTTTAATATTTTCTGAAGTTTAAAATCATTGAAATTTAAATTAGTTTCAATTTACATGCACACACATACCTCATAATCACTTTTACTTACCAGCTTGGAGACTGTGCCCTCTATGCACTTTCAAAGACCCAGAAGCTGCCATGACAGAAGCACCACCTGTTTTCAAAGACAGAGATTCACATTAAATCTAAATACCTGTTGCATTTTTAGTAGATGTTTCTGAAACATCTAGAAAAAACAAAACAAAACACTAAGAATTACAAGTAATTGTTCTTCATTTAGGCTTTTTTTTTCTTTTTCAATTTTTTGCTAAATTCTTTATCCCGAGTTTGTGGAATTAAAATCTAATTTCGTTGTTTTCTTTCTTCAGAAAGAAAGGATGCCTTCTATAAAATCTAAGGGTGCTCCCCCTCCCTGTTTGTGGTGAGTACTACCTTTGTCACAGGGAAAGCTGTCTTGAGCTAAGAAGTAAAATGGCAACGAGAACTGAGTGGGGAGTTGCCTTTGCGATCATAACGTAGCTTTAGCAAAAATAAAGTTTAAAGTGTTCAGTAAAATCTGATCAGACTGGATCCAAAACCTATCTAAGCGAATGAGAAAGCTGCACCACACTTCAGCAGTCCACCATCCGTGTTTAAATGGATACACCAGGCCAAGGGCAAGGGAACATGAGGGATCTGGCTTCCATGGGGATTGAATCCAGGTCATAACACGTTCTTGTGAAACACCCTCCCAGTGTTCCCACCAGGAAAGCTTCACCATGGACACACCAGATGGCACAGGCAGTCTGCCTTCCCCAGCCTGACTCAGGCCAGCAGGAAGCTGTATTCGGGAAATTTGAAGAAGCAAGAGCCATCAGTTGAGGAACCTGCAGGGTGGCACCCATGCAGTGTGGCTTGTCTGCACACACACATTCCTTCTTCAACCAGCAAACTCATCTGCATCATCCCCACCTGTTGGGTGCTGGGTTACATCACCCCATCCAGCCCCGAATCTCTCTTCTCTCATGTTGTCGCTGTAGGCACCTCAATCGAGTTGAGTGGCATTTACTTCCTTGTGTGAATAATTGTGAGGGAACTTCTTGTGCAGTGGATGGAACTGAGCAGGAATCAGGTGGGAGGCTGAGCGTATGAGTAACCCTGCCACTGGTGACAGGGCGGCTCTGCCACGTGCTGCAGGCTGCTGGGGTTCACATATAAAATTAACACTCTTCTAAACTGATGAAAAGTCTCTGAGCAGGTGAGACACTGCTCTGCAAATCGTTTTTAAAATAGAGTCCAAAAATTACCATAGCTCTTATGCAACATGAAGAAATTCTGTAAGATAAACATTCTGAAATATCTAAGAAAACTGCATGGCCTGGGAATCTAAAGAAAATGGCAATTTCTTTTTTTTTTTCTCCTGTATAAAGTATACATACAATTTTATTTCTAAATCTAATAGTTTCCAAGCTTGTAAAATTAATCCTACAGTTTTATAAAATAAATCTAAAACACCATTAATTATTTCACTTAATGAGGACAGTGGTTTAAAACAATAATAAAAAACTATTTCAGAAGCGCACAACTGAACTAAAACCTTTAATTTGTTGTCTTTATGTGACATGAAAGCATATATAGGGTAATACAAGGCCACAAAATTCAATTTTAAAGTATGCCATACTGAGAATCTGATTTTGAATTTTAACAAATGAGATCAGATTGTAGAACCTTTACATACTCCAGTGAGTACTTAACAACTAAAAATGTTATTTGAAATTTTGTTTTTAACAAGACTGCTGATAAAAATAAATGCAAAAATCGGACAGCCCCAGGCTAGCTGATTTACGTATATTTCCACTGTAGCTTCCTTTTTCTCACATCAGTGCAACCTGTCTCTGCATTAAGAACATCAGAATATGTTTTATGAGACCAAAAGCCTCACCTTGCTTTGAAGAGAGATTACAGCCTTATGCTAATTCCAGCTTCATCAAAAAACTAGTGCGGGGTTGGGTTTTTTATTCCCTCAAAAACTTATTGCAATTCAGCAGAAATTATTCCAGAGGAAATGTGGATTTTTAAGCAACGTTTTTAGGATTTGTGAGGAACACCCAGGACAGGAAAGGAGATTTAAAACAGTAAGATATTCCAATCCATTTATGGTCAAGTTTCATTTTTCCCATTCAGAGCTTATTTAAAAGAACTATGCTAATGTTTCAGGATTTGACCTGTTGCATTTTCCGCATTTTCAGATCTGGCAACTAACAAATATTTACAGAGTCAAATCTCTCAGGGAATTTTTTTTGAAGCTTTGAACTGCATCGTATAAACACGTGTCAACAGAGATCAACCTAGATATTTTCTTCCTTCTACTCTTCAGCTACTGTATAAACTGGTTTGTTTCTTATTTATGAATTCTAGGGTAACACTTGCAGGAATGGAAAAAGCAAGTTAGCCAGATAAATTTCTGAGCAAATAAAGTACCCAGCAGGAGACAGACGCTCCCTTCCATCATTCTTTTCATTGTACAAGGGATTGTTTAGAATTCTTTTTTTTCAGTTTCCCCTGCCATCCAGTTCTGTGGGGCTAAAGTTGCTCAAGTCTTTGTCAGAACTGAGTATCTCATCAAGAGAGTTATTTCTCTTCTACTTTCCTCAATGTGTAAGAGGAAGAAGGTATTCAAAATGTGACAAAATTAAAATAATCTGCAGGATATTTTGCATTCCTACATATGATTACACTCAAAAGTTTCATGTAGCTCAGTGAAGACAACGACTATTTGAAATATTTTTCTAACTTTATAGTCATTGGTTTATGCCCACCCTTCAAAAATAAGGACAGTTTACAGCACATGTGCTACAAGAAAGAGCCATGAAAAAAAATAACAAAACAGAGGGAAGGTGGAATATAAACTATAAACTGAGCCCAGACAGTTTACATTTTCAAATCTTGTGACTTACTATTACATGACCAGTGAGGAGACACACACAACACTGCACTGCATTCACCAAGTGACCACTTCTCACTGCCCAGCCTCTACTTTGCCTTCAAGGGGTAGGTCACAAACTCTTCAGGTCTGGGCTATTAAATTTCCTCACAAGGAGTCAGGACAGAAGAAAACACCACATTCTGTGATAAATTCCTGCTTCTTGTTGAATTAAAACTACCTTTATTATGAAGAACTTTGACCCACTCAGCCAAGCAGCATTCCCACCTCCTCCTTTGAAAACAGACACCTTGCCTAAAAGAGCATCCAAAGGCTAAAGCAACTGATTGACAGGAGAAATGTGGCAAGTACACCAGGAGGTTGTTTCATGCAGGTGTAATAGGACACTTCCTGGTGCTGTATATTTGCCCTACAAAACTTCCCTGTTTGTTCTCTTCAATTTTCAAATTTCATGTATTTTCTACCGTACAAATGGCATTATCTGCAAGGCATAAAAGCTGAAGGGGCTACTTAAAAACGCTTTCTTGCTCTACAGATTTCACCATATTCAGTAATGCCTCTTTAACAGACAACTTTAAAAGTGGTAGAATCAGTCAAAATTAGAAATGCATTCAAGCTCACTGTTCAAATATTGCTCCTCAAAGATATCTATTTAGTCTGTGCAAAAATAACAGAGGATCTAACTACCTCTAGCTATTATTCATCTTCCCATGCTGTGGGCCATTCCTGCCCAGCCTCCTATCCTTAAAAATGCAAAAGTGTTAAACTAGAATTATTACCATTTTCTTGTGCCAGGAAATTCAGTGTCTGGAAATTCATTCTCAATTTTCTGAAAAATACACCTTCAAAGATGCTTTACATACATTTACTTCAAAAATCTTGACACATCTAAAGCTCAGGATCTACACTGGCTGGGGATGAAGGTCACACACAAAATCAAAATTGAAAAAAACCTTGAAATAATCAACATATGCGCAAATAAGTTCTTTGCATTCTAGAAGGCTGGGATATGTAATTTCCTCAGATTTCAGTGTCAGAGAAGGCATGGGGAAGCAAATCAGGAATACAGAAAGGACAGGACTAGAAGGTCACCGTGGCATGGACTTACACGTTCTGCCACCCCCAGTACAGAGAACAGGAACCTGCTGGATCTGCCCAGCCCGGGGCATGAAGCAGCAGCACTGGGATCATTCCCTGACACGGCTTCCCCACAGTGACTGTTTTCTTTCCCCCTCTGGGAAAAGGCTCCTCGTACTTTAGACAGTCACCAAGGCCAACATTTAGCTTGTAAATAAAATATGTATTTTAATCAGCTTACTTTTTCCAAGCTCCTATATTTCTTCCCCTACAGAATTATTTTGAGTGGACTTGCAGAATAAAGCATGACCAAGAAAGAGCATGCCACATTATGGCAGGGCTTCATTAATCAATTTCTCATTAAAATGATGCTCTTCTATTACAGTGTTTAGCCCTATAAGGTATGACATGACATATCTGTGGCGGACACTGTTCAACACACAGTCCTTTACTGGCTCAATAAAAGTATCAGAGTGCACTTGGTCTTCCTATAGCTGAAGAGATGACAACGCATATCCTGAAAAAAGTGAGTATTGTAAATTGTTTTCAATCTAAGCAACAGTAACCTCAACAGCATGGCCCAGATTCTTCTTTCTCATTGCTCTCAATTAATTCCTTGAAAGATGACTCCTAAGCTTGGAATTAAAGTATCAGGCTGCATAGATATGCAATAAAAATTTTTCAAAATACACAAAAAAAGCACATATTTTTCCATCATAAAAGCTAAGCTATCAGACAGCTGACTTCATTTTCAGCACCTGTTGTATACTTAATTTTATTCTTTCTTTTTGTCCGCCTGCCTTCAGTCCCTATCTATCCAAAAAAATTTTAATAGAGATACAGTGTTCATAATCAGCATTCAGGTGATATTTTAGCCGCATTGCAATCCACAGCATTGTTTTATGCTTATTCCTTAATTCATCCCCTCAGAACATTTCCCATCAAGCATTGTGTAGGTTTGGTATTGCAAGCAAAGAGGCTGTCAGAGAGCAAGAGTGTCTGTTGCAATGCTGGTGAATTTACTCCTATGGAACAAGGAGAAAAATGGCAAAGAAGAGCGATAATTTATGAGTCAAAAAGCAATATGAAAGTGCACTGCTTCCCTGGGAGCATGTTTGTTACTTGCCCATTCAACTACTGTCTTTTGCAATGCCAGAGCCTGTGGCACGGAGGTAGAGAGAGATCAGACCTCCCACTAGGGAAGTTTAATTTGAGTGTTGAAATACTCAGGGTTGGGCCTGGCTCCTGGGAATGCCCAGGCAACCAGCTTCCCTGTGGGAACTGGGAAAGGATGAACGTTTCTGAAATATGGTGTATGGAGCTGGCATGAAATGCCTTCTCCAGGGACTGCAGTGTCCTTAAGAACTTCTGCAAGCTATTCCAGATCCCAGCCTCCTTTCTCTAAATAGGAGTCTTGGGATTCAGACTGCTCAGCTCATTTGGAAGGGGTTGGCAGTTAAGGACAGAAATAGTGGCACTTCCCTAAGGACAAAAATAGTGGCATTTCCCCTCCACACAAAACAGCCTCATGGTTTAAACATCATTCATAAAGCAGGATGGTTTAAACATCATTCATAAAGCTGTGACAGAGTTCTACTCAACCGAGAAAATACAAATATTTTGAAGGAAATCACGTGCCCTTATGAGTAAGAGCTGGAGGTTCCTTAGCTAAGCTGTTGCAATGGAATAGAAAGGAGAACAAGATTTAAATAAGAGGCCTAAAGTACAATGGAAAAAAAATACTGCTAGGAAATACATTCTAAATGTAAGAATAGCAAAGGACTTCGGATGATTCAAGGTGGATTAAGGATTCTCACTGCAGAACATGTTAAATTAACACCTGTCAGACATATACAGAAGTACATCCAAACCTCGGGGCAGAGGCTCTCAGTAGACAACGGCTTCAGCCCTGTTTTTCCTACAATACTTGGGTTTATAGTACCAGAACGATAATGAAGATAATGACAAGCCCTTCAGTTCACCATTCTGTGAAGGAATGTTCAGTCTGTTGTTTCACCTCTCAACACTGAATGTGCATCTTATTCATGATCCCTTAACTCAAAGCACATAAGCAGCTCCTGAGTAAAAGACCTGCGTACTCATCTCTGAAACTGCAACCACGAGATCAAGCTACAGGATTTCTTAAGCAGTCATGAGAATCTCTGTACAGGTCCCAAGAGAACTGCTTACACAAAATGTACTAAACTGAGGTGTCTCCAGAAACCAGCAGTCTCAGAAATCTAGAAATCTGAATCATATTTTTGAACCTCTATCCTGTCATGGTATTTTGAGGTCCATCATAACTATAAATGCAGTCTATTATACTTAAGAGCACACATTCCCACATCGTACAATTCCAAAGAATCCCTTACCTTTATCTGTAGTACAAAGCTATGATAACAATGGGAACATTTTCCTCTTACAAACTCAAGTAATCTAATTCAGTCTCTCTTTCTAATCAATATTTACAAAGTTATTTATAACAAAGGCAACCAAATTATTTAAAACAGAATTAAATTTTTCACCCCAACTTGTTTTTTTCCATCTAGTAATACAACTTAGAATTGTTGCCATATTTAGAGCACTTTTCTGTTTGCCATTAGAACGAAACACATTTCTTTAAAGTTGCTGAGTCTGTTGCTCAGCATATCTAACTAAAAGCAGAAAGAGAATACCCACATTCACTACCAATAAACTGAAAAATATGCAAACAATTGATCCTTGACTGTTTAACTCCATGTCTTGCTACAGAACTGAGACATTCAAGAGCAAAAATATTGGATAGAACATTTGTGCACCTGTAGCCCAGGAAGGAGTGGGTTTGCATTCTATAGTGTATTTGAATGAAAGTACAATAAAAAAGAAATGTGTTTCTGAGTAAGTGAACTGCTACACTCAGAAATTTTCTAACTGGGTATTGGGTCATTGTACAATCATCCATGCTAGAAGGGGTATCTTGCCGTGTATATACACAATACAGGTTTTGAAAGTAGTTACCTCAAATTAGTGTGCCTTTATGCTAATCTCAACTACGGATTATAATCTCTCATAACAGAGAAACATAGTCAAATTCTAATTCAGTTCCTTTAGTCCAACAGAACGGTGTGAATGACTGCTCAGCACCCTTGGACCTTCTATTAATAACTTAGATTAAAGATTCAAATTATTTTGAATTAGAATTATTTTGAAAGATTTGCAATGCCAAGTTCAATTATACTTGAAATTTTCACACGTATGAAAGACAAAACTTTAAAATTAAATAGCTCAGGACAATAAAAATGCAGTGACACAAAGAAAACTTCAGCTTCTTTTGCATTCTGAAAAATAGTGTAGTATTGAAGAATGAAGTTATACAAGTATATTAGGACTTTTGAGAGATGAAACCCCATAAAGACTTCAGTCACTGGCTTTAGATGCTGCATTTGCCTTAAGCATTTATACTTATTCCTACAAGAGTTCTTTTCTTAAAATATATTTTCCCAGTGTACCAGGACAATAAAACCCACCTGCTCAAACACCTTCAGTCTTGTATCTTCTCTTTCAGTTGATATAAAAATCTATCCTGTATTTCTGCATTTCCAATTTGCTTCATGATAGGTTTTATCAAAACAGCTAACTCCCTCATATGCATCAATAGTCTGGGATCAACTTTTTTGCCACATATTGTTTGCATTCACAATTAGCTGGACACTGAAATTAATACAGAAATAACATTCTGCCCACCGCATGCAGCTATAGACCCAAGTTTCCCTGTATTTACACACACTTTAATCACAAGTGTTCTGCTTTCCCTGGTTTGAGGGAAGGACTAGAAGCTTGAGTACCAGAGGGAAAGATAAAATTAATGATCCAATTTGAGCTTCTACTTACACCTCTATAAATCAAGAGTAATTCCACTGACTGGAGTGGAATAACTAGCAACAAGATCTGCTAAACGCTTCTGGACTTTCTCCTGCTAAGACAGACAAATGAATAAAGTTACTTTCAACCTTCTCCAGAGACACCTCCTAATCCTGAGCGTCTTACTGAATTTGTTCACACAAGTATCCATCAGCTACACTGCTTTATGTATTTGCCAAGGGTTTTTTAAGTAATAAAGAAACCCAAGCACAAAGAGCTGTTCTATGTCTATTGGAGGTGGGAAACCTAGGAAATTTAATGGATCTGGTGAATTATCAGGTAAACTATTTCAGGAATACAAAGGCATTTAAGATACTAACCAAATTCTTTGCACAGATCTCTCCAAGGTCTAACATGGAGTACACAAAACCAAATGCTTATGAAATGGTTTCTTTGAAGTAAAATGATCATTCAAAGGTTCCAGACCAGTTTGGCTGCATTAGACAGGGAACTCAGGTGACCAACACATTCTACTGATAGGAAGGTTTACAATGCAAAGATGCCTTTGCCTAAGTAATCTTTCCAGGCCAGATACTCAGTGTCCTCTCATCAGTGATTTTGTTGGTCAATCAATAGTTTCACTGACATGAGAGAAGCATCTCCAAGTTGCTTCTGGTAAAGATTCATTCCTGAGGGTTTGTGTTATTTAGGAAACTGGCTATACACACTGAACATATAAATCAAGTTTGCCTTTGGTACTAATACAGCCTAAAAAGAACAAGTTCTAGTTTTCTTCGAATATGTAAGTAGAAAAAGCACTAAACAGCTTCATATAGAGTCTGACAACTTTGAAGCCAAAGTTTCTATAGATTACAATGTATTTTATAATTTCCAGTCATGCATTGCAGCAGGAAAACCAACCACAAACAGGACACATCTCAATATAGTATTTAGTTCTGCTTCCATAAAGCTTCTGTTTCTCTCATCACAATTTGGGACTTAAACATCATCCTTAAATAAAACAAATAACTAAATGGCTCCTACCTGATATAGCTGGTAAGACTCCAGACTGTAATACTGCTGTTCCCTAAAGAAAACAAAAAATTTTAGAATGAAAAATCTTTACAAGAAGTAGAAACTTAACAAAATATAGGAAGTATATAAAAGTAGAAGGGAGGGAAAGAAATCAGAAACATGGCCAAGATTCATTTTTCAAAGAGAAAAAACATCCCACAGCATTTCAGAAAATATTAGATTACACTTGACAAAGATACAAAAATGCAAACAGAAGTTTGATGTGTGAAATTACATCAGATGTAGGACACTGTTAAAGTATCATTGAAATTATAGGAAAGACAACAAATAAATACAAGAATCAGCTTTGATTAGATAAAGAAATGAGCCTGAGATAATAACAAAAATAAAACCAGTCTTTTGCTATTAAGTGATTTTTTCAGTCTTTAAGATTGTCTTGATTTCCATTTCAGTACAACATATTCTATTATTTCTGCAACTCTGAGGCCTCCTGCTGCAATCATCCATAAGGCAAAGACTTCACTAACAGTGGCAACTGCAAAGGCAACTCAACAGAAAGCACAGTAGAGAACAGTCTTAAAAGCTACCTTCTATAATTCTACAAAACACAGCAAAACATGCTTTTGCCCATAGGACAACCTTTTACAATTATTATGGCATAATATACAAATATAAGTGCATGGTTTTCAAATGTAGAGCATAATACATATCTCAACCTACCCTGTGATTACATCAAAGGAGAAAAGGGGTAAGTGACCTCACTCAAATCATATGCTTTTGTTACGCCTGCTATGATACTCAGACAAAAACCAACAATGTGATTATCTAAGGCCTGCATGTCTCATAGTATTACTTATAAATATAAGTTAAATATCCTTCTAACATATAATCTTTTTATTACTTATAAATATAAGTTAAATATCCTTCTAACATATAATCTTTTATCTGTGGCCCAGGAGCTGAGTGCTGGGGTCTGTGATGCACGTGGTTCCAACCACCCCACCACTACAACACCCACAGTAAGCGGATATGCACCACTCATGTATCACACATATGAGCTGCATGGCCAGGGCTATTTTAGCTCTGGTGGTGATCTGACAGCAGCCAGATGACATTCATTTTTTATGTTCTGCTTCCAAATACCTTGGGTAGAGTTCAATGATAGATGTTAGGAGAACCCACTGGTTTGATATGCTGGGTCATTATTCATAGATTAGCTCAGTTGCCCTAAAGAGCTAAATAGAACCTAAGCCTGGCATTCATTTCTGTATGTACAAATAACCACCATGGCACATAATCCTTTTCACAATCAAAATGGGATTTTCTTTTCCCTCTTCTGTGTATATCTGGAATATCTTTGCCTTTCTCTCACCTTTTTTTTTTTAAAGATTCATTTTATTTTATTCAAACTTTCATTCACTTTATATTTCATGAAATATATGATTGATCACACCAGTTCTCATTAAAAAAAAAAAATCAGCAGTTAAAATACTGTCCCATATGAAGAGCAACAGGCCCACCTGTCTCTACGTAACTTTCCAGTGATTACATACCTCATCCTGTTCTGGTGCTGCTTATGGGAGTTTTAGTCTTTGAGCCCAAGATCAGCCCAGAAAGTCCAGATCATGTAATATAAGATCCACAGCAAGGAGCAATACAGTTTCCTGGCTATAGAAGAAGTTTTGCCAGATTCATAGTGACAAAAAGCACCAGAACAGCTTTGCAAACTCACCTCCTCGGTGCAAAAAGGAGCCAGAAGCTTGCGAGTTAGGTGGATAGGGGGAAAAAAAAGGAAAATACTGTCTTAAAACTAATTCTTCCTGTTACTATGGTGGATAGCTGTTCAATATAAACCAAGCATTTTCACAGAGCCAAAATATTTTTGTTTCCTATTTTGCTTCCTAAAGAGGAGGAAACTACACTTCCAAGAAAAAGCAGACCAGTTTCTGTAGGTTCTAATGCTGAGCAGGGCTCCATCATCACTGGCAAGAGGAATGCAGTGCCAGTCACCTGATAACTGTGTCAGCATTTCAGACACACCTCATCAGCCACAGCTTATGTAATTCCCTTTGTGTATCTTTAGAAATACAGCTTTTCTTTCAGCTCATCTAAGTTTGGCAGCTTTTTATAGTTCCATTATTCTACACCTACTGAGAGATAGAGTTCCCAGCACAGGAAAGATGAACCTCTTGGAGGAGGTCCAGAGGATGGACACAAAATGATGGGAGGGCTGGAGCACCTCTCCTTTGAGGAAAAGTTGAGAGAATTGGGGTTGTTCAGCTTGGAAAAGAGAAGGTTCCAGGGAGACCTTAGAGCAGCCCTTCAATACCTAAAGGGCGTTACAAGAATGATGGGGACAAACTTTTTAACAGACTGTGTTGTGATAGGACAAAGGGTAATGGTTTTAAAATAAAAGAGGGTAGATTTAGACTGGATATAAGGAATAAATTTTTTACTATGAAGGTTGTGAAACACTGGCACAGATCACCCAGAGAAGTTGTGGATCCCCCATCCCCAAAAACATTCAAGATTAGGCTGTGTGGGGCTCTGAGCAACCTTACCTAGTGGAGAGTGTCCATACTCACTGCATAAGGGTTAAACTAGGTGACCTTTAAAGGTCCCTTCCAGCACAAAATATTCCATGCTTTTAGGTCTCTTTTGCTTTAGTCTAAGAACAAATAGGAGGTTTTGCCCCAGTCTCAGTCCTCAGGCTGGAAGAAGAAAGGCTCAACATAAATGAGAGGCTCCCAGCTTCTTCTTGTTATGAAACAGGACTTTGTACTTGACAGTAATAGAAGCAAATATTTGCATTGTGATATTTTTATTCTGCACATACCAAAAATGCACTCATAAACAGAGGCTTGATTGCAGCATCAGTCAAATGCTTAATTTTTCTAGAGGAGATGATCTAGATTGTTTTTTCTCCTCTCCCTTCCTTTATTTTAAAGCTATTATGTAGTAACAAGGCTACCAAAATACCCAGTTTTTCAAGAGGAAACCATGCAAATCATGACTCTAAATCCCTGAGTTCCTGAAAAGCAGAAACTGTGAAGCAGACTTGTCCAACAATGAACAAACAATCTCCTGCCTGCTGTGTGTAGCTGGTGGCACGTCATCACAACCCTCTGAGTGCTTCACATAGTTTGTGTGTAGAGGGAGGCAGCAGATTACAGTCACATAATATAGTTTATGACAATAAACTTGAACTGTCAGAAACTTCACAAAGGAGCAAAGGACTCAATGTGAGATACTGACTGAAGATTTTGTAATCAGTGCCACAAAGAAAAGTTTAAATTGCTTTTAAACAATGGAGAAAAGGTATTGATCGTGTCCAAAGTTCTGCAAAGCTCAGATATTTCAGCAAAAAGGAACCAGTCCCTAATGAAACTGACAGTTAAAGTACTTTCCTTCTAAGGATTAAAGACTGTGACTTATTCTAAATCACAGTAAAGTTTAAAGCCTGAATGCTTAGGCTGCCACAAGAAAAACAAAGTCTCAGGAAAGGTCAATAAATACAGGCACATGGAGCAACCTTTAAAGGTCATCTGCCTTGATGGGTTGCTTCACCTTGCCCAGCAGTTGATCAGGTTCAGAATAAAAGATACAAAATTATTAAACTCTATGATCCTTCCTAACAACTCCAAATGAAACAAACTCCTGCCCATAGCATGCTTCAGGAGCAGGGGTCCAATTTCCCGATTACTCAGCTTCATCTGTCGCAAGCCAAGTGCCGCCCTACAGAAAGATTGCTGCAGTCAGTTCAGAAACATCTCCACTTGCTCAGCCAAGCCCAAACATCAGCTATTTTATGAGGCATGAAGCTGGCAGTTTCAGTGGCACTGGCAAGCCATGGGCTGTGCCACATATAAATACACCCCTTAAAACCTGTGGGATAATCAAGCTCCACTCATCTACAAGTTACAGGCCTTGTTTAAAAAACAAGAGGTGAGAAACAACCAAAAATACTGTTTAATTCTAGTCCAGATTTGTGTCGGCGTCTTCTCTCTCTCAAGTTTTTTACAGAGGCCTCTGCAGTTGCCATTCTCGTATGCTTCTGTTGAGAGGTGTCTCCTGCTTCTTGCTCTGGGCTTCTGCCTGCCCTGCAGGCAGCTGGGACCCACTTTTCACACAACCCAGAATACAACCATTGGCATCAGAATGTGATCATTACCTCCAAAAATGACATAACTTGCCTTTAGCATATTCTGCAGCTAACCACATATGGGAGAGAAAGAAAAGCTGGGCTGAGTTCCCTACCACAAAAGCCAGTACCTGGATCCGTCTGCCAGACAGCAGAAATTCAGATGGTGGAATCTCAGCTGCAATACTGAAGGGTCAAATTTCAAGCTCTGCTACTGATAATATATGAGCCCATGGGGAAGCTGACACAGCCACAAGGCACATGGTTTGCTCTTGTCTTTTGCTTTTCAAAACCAGACCTAGAATTACCACACACAGGACAGTCACACTAGGAGTGTGCTGAACAACTGGACTGTAATGCAATTACATGTCACATACCAATTTTTCCATGGGACATCTGTCTCATTCTCTGCACGAGAGGGACACATGTGTGGGTACAATCAAGATGGCATGAGCAACTGTAAATCTGTCAATTCCTTAACAGTGAGGAGCTTAACTTTTCAACCTAAACAACATCCTTTTAACATCACACACATATCTCATTATGCACAGAAGTATTCAGACAGAATTCTAGAGGAAGCAGCTATGCAATACCATCCAAGGCATATAAAATACCTGGTGTAAACACATCAGTGATGTTTGTGTCTGTCTCCAGGCATTGCTACAAGCCAAGCTTGCATACTTGCTAGACAAAAAAAATAAGTCAGGAGAATGTACAGCTGGCCCAAAGCAATAATACTCACTCCAAGTTGATAGCAAAGTCTGAAGGCACACAACACCAAACCCTCCTAAACTGTCCTAACACCAATATCAGCTAGACAGCTTGTGATTACAGAGACATGCCCAAAACTACAAGTTATAATACATAAATAAAATAAAGACACTCTGCCACCTCTGTCAAACTGAGGTTTTGGGTTTGTCTTACCACTTCTTACTAGTTTCATAAGATTTGAGTTTCTTATGGTTCCTCAAAGATTGGTATGATGGCTCCAGATCAAACAAAATTATTGAATACTTTTGCGAATTTGAGGGTCTCTCCTACTTAACCACTGGTAAAATTCAGAAGCCCTGGTTACTGTACAGGTAGAAGCACTTCATTATTTCACAGAGATTTTGTAGGGATAAATATAGTGACAGTCTGCAGAGAGACTGCAGTAACAAACCCTCTAGGGAGAGCTGTATAAAAAACTCAAATGGAAAGATGGACACTAATGATTATGAATATTGCTGAAGACGTGAGCTCATCTAAGCTTCTGAACAGACCTCACAATGACACTGAAGTACTGAGAACAATTCCCTCCTGGTTCATGATACAGGAGGACTTTTCCGAGGAGAGCCAGGACTAGGCTGAGGAATTCCACCAGCCAGAGGAAATGGCTAAGCCAGACACAGCAAATTGCTTCTGAAACCAATTTTAATCCAATTTGATAAACAGGGCCAGATGGGTGGAGGAGTTAGAAGACAGGAACTAAAAGCAATTCTTCATGAAAAGTAAAAACACCATATGCAAATGTCACAGGATATATTCCTCAAACTTAACAATGGGGTCGCAGCATCTCCTGATTTCAGAGCACAGAACCCTGAACAAATACACCTGTGAACTGATGCTATGTACATAATACAATGTATTAACATCAGCCTTCGCTGCCTCATCTTTCACCAAGTATCCCATAATAACCATTCCACCATTGGGGACAATAAAGGCTCCTTACACAATTGCCATTAAAATAAACCACACTCAGCAATGATAAATGCTTTCTCTCCAACTGCGAGATCTAAGAATGAAGGCAAATACCATGATATAATCTAAAGTTCAGCATGTCATATAGTCTTAGGGCCAAAATAAAGACAACCAATTCTTCCAGGTAATTAGAATCATCTACAGGAGTTGTTCCCCCCAACTCCTCAGCTGAGCTGTCCTGATTTACAGTAGCAGATGATGTTCTGCAGTTTTATGAAAAGGACCAATTTTTAATTTAGGCATTAAGACACACAGCAGATTTTCCAACTCAAAACAGTGTTGTCAACTTTTTAGAGATGTTTTCATGGAAACATTACATTCCCTTTTCCCCTTCCCAGAGCCTGTTCAGCTCAGCTCCTGTTAAGCCACCTCTCCTAAGGTACAGACAGAAACTCCTGCTGCAATGCTCATGCACAAGAGTTCAAACACACATTTTTCCAGACTGTTGAAGATCCAGCAGTGCATGCACAGCATTGCTTTAGCCAGTCCCATTTCCACAGGTGAACACGACTGCTCTTCCTCAGCTTGCAGCTGAATCACAGTGAACACAGTAGCTTCAGCCATGCAAAGAGAGAGGCTGCATTTCTCTTTTAGAAGTTGCAAGACCTTTATAGAGAGATGTTTATGAACAATAAAAATAAACATTAATAGGTTATACATTTGTATTCTTACAGAAAGACAGTAAAATGACAGGCCTTTGTGCCTGTAGCTGTGTTTTAACATGAAAGATTATTTTAAATTTAATTCAGTGCCGATAACTGGAGAGAAAAAAGATTTCCTCTTTATGTAAAAAAAAAAATTATTTTTAGAGAGACTGGCACTTCTGAAGTCTTGTCAGGTGCAATGAAACATAGTAATGTACACAAAGAGGCTTCAATTCCATGTATTCTGGTTTATGTTTCATATACCCCAAATTCCAACAGGGGGTAGCATTACACTTCTGCAAGAACATTTGGTATTTAGAATACACTCAGTTTCCCCACATACGATAGTCTGAGCTTCCTTGTACAATAGATCTGTTAATTTCCACTCATTCTGCATCCAATGATAATTGCACAAGGCAGAGGCTCCAGCAAAACTCCCCTAATGCTGAAAGTGAGGCTCAGATGGGCTCAAACAGGTATGAAAAACAGCAGATTTGGCTACTGTGCAAATAAGAAATGTGTGGTTCTCAGCTCATTCTTCTTGCTCAGCACAGAACACAAACAGGAGAGGCAAGGTGCGCTCACGGATGGGAAGCAACACCTCACATGATCCACTTCCTTTGCATTTTAAAGTTCACAAGACGAACTGTGCCCCCACTGAGCATCTCAGTACTGCAGAAATATCTGTGAAAACTTGACCAGTGGGAAGTACTGTGGCACATCTTCTCAGAACAGCACAGCCCAATAGAAACCACAGAGTTGAGTCAGAGCATTAACCCATTTCAAGACTGGCAACGTCAATACAAAAGTACTATGGAGCAGGAAGCTTGGAGAGACTGAAAAGAAACAAGAACATATGGACACATATACTCACAAAGGGATTCAGGTGGCCTTGCCCTCCGGGTTAGCAAAGTAGCAATTCATGGAAAATTTACACACAAAAGTGCATGAAATAGCCCTTTTACTTAGGTTTTCTGCTTGCAACAAGACATAAAATCCAAGTCAGCTATTCATGAAGAAAAGAGATCCTTTTTTGCAAATAAAGAGTTCAACTACAACCCTACAGCTGAAGTGACAGACAGTAAATAGAGAAGGACTCGAAAATATTTCAAAGCTGGCAAAGTAAAATCTCAGCTCTTAGAGACAAATTAAACCTGCTTCTGTGGGTTCTTAGAGATGGAGAAAGTTTATGTTAAGCTTTAATTACCATTTTGAAACATTCACCTGGGGACTGCCCTAAGAAAAGTCTTTTCCTTCCTCCACTTCCCCCAAAGACTGATGTTCCACAGTGTAAGCTTAGCTTCTGCTGGCACTAAAAATACACTTGTGCCTGTTTTGTAGCTGATGGAGCTATGCCAATTTACATTAGACTAGTTACTTGATTCCTTCCTTCCAGCCCATTCCACATAAAGACACAGAGAAAAGAATCCTTGTTATAGCCTGTGCATCCTGTTCCACAGAGAGAGAACTAGAGTGGGCTTAATTATGGACCTATGAAGAATAAAAATGAAAGCCTTGCAATATGATCTTCACATTCGTTTTCCTTCTTTTTCAACCTCACATTTAGAACTATAGCTAGTCAACTTCTTCCAGAAAAAAAATTATTAACAAGATAATCAGTGATCATCAGTAGAAAGAAATGGATGGAAATAGAAGGACAAATAAGGGAGAAAAGCTCAAAATAGTAAAATTAAGACAAGTGTTTTTCTTTATCCCCAGCCCATCACTGAAATTATGGTTTGTCAAAAGTAATGAAACTATAATTAAGCTGCACAGCTTCAAAGGATACAGATACTTAACCATGCATGGGGGCTGCTCCCAGGCTTCTTCTATATCAGAGAGCAGTGCTATAAATTATTAGGCACAATTATATCTGTAGTTTTTTTCCAAAGCCTCCTATAGTAGTTATCTCTATAGCCCATGTGTTCTGCTTGACTTTGTGTCTCAAGGAATGAGATGAATCGGCAAACTTCATCTGGAAATGTCTTCCTTGTGCCACAGGGGATTCAAGTATACAGTTACTAGCCCTGATATAGCCCACTTAGCACTGTTCTGTCCTTCTAATAAACCAGGTCTGGAAAAGGTTTATATTTCCTTAATATTTTCCAGGCTCAAATTTCTAGTACATTCAAAATTGCTTCCAATCAGCATTGAATTAGCAGAGGATTCCACAGAATCCAGACTACTGCAGAGGATGTGGCTAGGGGAGAGGGAACACAGCCAGAGTTCATGTCCCCCTGATTCCCAGCTGTTGAAATAGTCACTTTAGTTGACTGACAGCTGGCTGCTGCACTTTATCCTGCGAATAGCCCGATATCCTCATGTGACAAGACTTAGGAGCACAAAGTCAACTTTAAAGCCCCTTTTCCATCTACACTTTGGATTCATATGGGATTGAACTGCTGCAGAGAAAGTCCCGAGGTCTGCTTTCTTTCATTTACCCTGCTTTCAGAAAAAAAACATGGAAAGACATAAAAGATAACTCCAAGGAAGACATACAAGCGGAGCTGGCATGCAGTAAAGGCATTTTACTGCAGCCTAAAAGCCCTATATAAGACTGGTATTCACTCACCCCATTCATTTATCATATGAATTACACTTATTTTGACCTTAACATCCTCATCTTACCCGAGGAAGCTCTCAGGCTAACTTCTAGACACACACACAAATTCTGTGTTGTTATATTGATGCATCAAATGTCCCTGGAGCTTAACCAGAGGGGATGGAAAAACAACAGTAGCTCCACACAACACTTCTCCCTACACTTCTGTCCTACACTCGTGGGCTGAATTACTGGCTGAAGTAAGATAGTGTTTCAAGGCATTTTTCAAAAATGTTGTTACACTAGCAGGGATGGCCAGAATGCAAGGAAGTCCTTCCCTCTGCAATGTCATTTAGGAATGGAACAGAAAAGTTTGTGTGCAACTGGTAAAAAGAGCTTTTTTCACACTTTGAGAAGGATTTACTCAGTTGGTCAGGTGCAGTAACTTTGAGGTTTCACTGTGTCACCTTGGTTCTTATCCAGAGTTCCTACATTTCAAAGCTAAGTTAGCCAGAACCAAGGGAACTCAATTGGGTCAACTGGCTACCTAAAACACTGCTCCAGAGGTTCCCTGCAGTCATCTGCTCTCACACCTCTTACTGGGGAAGAGTTCAGTTTTACCTAATGCCTGTTTGGGCAAAATGGCTTTTGATCTTATAGAGAAATTGGGGAAAAAAAAAAAAAAAGTCATTGCATCCAAAAAACCTTGCAGAATTAGATTTTATGCAATATGTCTCTCCATGAGGATTTTAGAAAAGAATACATTAAGAAAACATAATACCGTTATGGGTTTTTTCCTACCTCTGTTGTTACAACTTGGCTGAAGGTTCAGGCATATCCTCAAGCATGTTCTTGATATCTTGCTCCTTTCTAAATGCTAAAAAATTGCTCAGCCCTCAGGCTAATCCCATTCTTAGAAAGAACTGATCTTCAACTGCCATGTCCTCAGTCACAGACTTTCTGAGTCAACTGAGTATAAGGGCTCCTGCATTCACAACTTCTGTCCGGTAACTGCAGTTCTTGAAAGACACCATTGTTCAAGCTGAATTTCATTAAATAGAAAGTGGCTTTCAACTATTTGTTGAAGTTATAAAAATTAGTGATAAACTTGCCACCATTTTAAAACAAAAATTGTGGAGCAGCTGCTCCATCCTGGCAGGTTGATTTTCTCCTTTAGCAACTCCTATTAATGACTTTCTTTCTGTCCACAGTTCTCTTAAAAGGCAAACAAACTTTCTGTCTCTCTCACTGCCATGTGGACAACATTGCCTTTAATATAATCTTTAGCACTTGGACAGAAGTTTCAACATCCAAACTCCTACAGAAACACCATCCCACCAGTCCTGACAACAGCCTTGGAAACCAAATACAGATACCACAAAGTGAGGTAAGCTGGTCTGAGCCACAATAAAACCCTAACACAAAATTCCTGCATCGGTCCAAATCTCAAGATTCTTATCTCTCTTTATAAAAAGTGAGGCAGTGCCCAAAACACCACTTTGCCATCACAAACTCCTGCCAGGAGTCTGTCTGCTATAGACAACCAGCTTTACAGCACAGTGGGCAGGTTTGTAAAATGCATTCAATACCAAGCCAGGCAGAGCAAGAACACCGATTTCAGCATGGATTCTTTCTGTATTCCCTGAGGTCCAGAGGAGTTGATTCCACTCTTCTACTATGGGACAGGGTTTGAAATCTGCCTGTTTTAGATATCAAAAACCCACCTTATTTAACTCACATTCAACCCAAATCTCTAATGAAGTCAACACTTCAGCTACACCAATTTCAGTGGCCTTGCTTCTAGAAGTGTCAGAGGAAAGGAGCTGAAGTCTGCACAAGGCCTCAGTGGGACATTTTGGTCAGAACTGTACAATTGCTTGAGAGGTATATTTGACATCTTCTTTATGGACTTCCTTTTAAAGAATTCCCTGTCCTTTCTCCTCTAGACAAATTCCCCGGCATTTCAGCAGAAGCATCCAGAACTCTGCATCATAAAGCAATACATAAAATCTCAAGGAACTTTAAAAACAGTCCATCCTGAAAACTGGTGGGCATTTTTGTATCAGAATGGCTTATGCACATTTACTACCTTCTTTGCCTATGGGAAGCATTCATTCAGTTCTGCACATATAAATATATTTCAGTGATTCATTCCTCAAATTGGCTTCAGTACAATGAAACCATGGAGTAGGTTCAATGGAACAGGTAATAAACCATTTTCTATTCAGTAGATTTGTTGCCACATATTTTCATGCTAACAAATGCCAAAACTGCATTACCCATATGAAGATGTTGTTACCATATTATTAAATTTCACAAATGCAATAGCGGGAAAAATTATTTGCTCTTTATGACTAAAGCAATGCAGTTTGGAATAGGGTCGAATATGACAAGCAGTAAGGATTTGCCTACACCATAATAAAACTCATACCTTTAGACGTAATCTGATTACAGGTAATTACAAGTCATTGTAATTCTGCTGACATATTATCAGCCAGACTGAAAGTATTTCCATGGATATCTTTACGTAGTAAGTATATTGGGAATCTTGAATTACCAAAATGAATTCCACTCCTATGTCTTGTCCTGAGTTGTGGATGAGTTTAAGCACAATTTGTATAATTTTGCTAGAACACATTTCACCCTTTAATTTGCATACTTCCAGTTTTAAGTGGCTCTGTCAAAAAAGGTTGGTTGGAAAGGTCACACCCCTACTGAGCATCTATTTTCAGTCCTCTCATCTACTCACAGTGAGCTGCTGTCAGCCCTCCAGACATCCCATCCAAATGATTGCTATCCTACTGACACTCGCCAATTCCTTCTGAGCCATGCAATTACTTCAATATCACTGACTGTTAATCAAAACAAAATATTTCCTGCATAGCTTTTTTAATGCACAATCTTAAAAATAGAATGTTGGCAGACATTACAAACATTTTTCAGAAATGCAAGTCAAGGAGTTGAGGTTTCTTGAAAGTAACTTTGTTTATGATCTTCCAGGAGATAAACCACATGGGAATCAAACTTGGGAATCTTAATCCAGGGCTTCCACTGGAGTTATTCACTTTCCCTGAGTTCAGCTCCATGTAATCTATGCTTTCCTTGTATCTTTTAGTGCTTTCTTTTTCTGCAGGTGAATTTTACTTTTTCTCTTTTAGAAAATGAAGATAGAAAGTGCCTGCTAACACTTTGTAGGATTCTGTTGAATTTTTCCTGAAAGAAATGGATTTCTATTTGGGGGGTAGGGGGGGAAGACACAAAGAGAAAACAAAACCTTCCATTTTCTCATTTTGGCCATGTTCCAAGCAATCTGAAGAGTCTCCTTTACAGCTGGATCAAAAACAGAAACCCCACAAACCCTACATTCCAAAGGGAATAATTTTTTCCAGCTTTTATTGCCTGACAACTCCTCCTTCAAAGCATTTCTTTCTCTCTCTTCAGAAAAGCTGCTGCTCCCAGCAGAGGAAGAAGTAGCCATTGGTATTAGTAATAATAAAAGCTATTAGCCAGCTTGATTGTATTAAGAGGAGGAAGCCAATTTTCGCATTTGTTCATTGTGATGGGGATAGAAGGTCAATACCGTGGTTTATCAGTATCTCTGTGGCTCTCTGATAGAAAAGCAATCCAGCAACATTTGTGTTTGGTACAGAAGAATTAATTCTGCTGAGTTACATTGTCTGCATTCCCTCATGTAAGGAAAGATGCTCTCTTCTCTTGACATTGTTATCATTTCACTTACCAGTGCTTCTGTGGCAGGCACTTCTTTTCTCATTACAGACCACAGGCTGTCTGTTCCCCTTAGTGCCAGATCCCAAGAAATGCCAACTCCTACTATTCTGAATTTAGATTAAAACATTTATTTTTTTGCACAAAAGTTTGAGGATTCTTTCATGATGGATGGAGAGTACTTTGAGTACAGTTTTTTAGATAAAAGATAAGGTAGCCTCCTATAGGGCCAAAAGCAAGTCAGATCTGCACTGCTCTGGTGAGGTTGGCATGTCTCATGTGTTACTGTGACCTCTCAAATCCAGATTCTTACCCATTAAGTGACCTTCTCCATGCAAACCTTTGGAAGACCCAGGTCACTTATATGAACCCTTACCAGCAATAGCAATGGAAAAGGAAGCTGGGTCTCTTCTTGATCACTTGGGAGTGCAGCCTATTGCCAAGAAGCATTGTAATACTGTACAAATTAACTGGTGAACTGGGAAGAGAAAAAAGTCTTCCTTCCCTGCAAGCTGATGATAAGCAGTATCTCTACACAGTGCATAAGGAGACCTGGATGGAAGATGAGATCAAGAGGATGGAGATCATCTCTACAATAGACTTGGGCTCCTGGCCAAAACTACAACGAGGAAAACAAAACAAATCTAGCTCTAAAGCCTGATGCTACATCCACCTATTTTATACCACTTTTCTCTGTCAGCTTCAACTGGAGAAAATCTTTGATCTGCATAGCACTGGGTTCTTTTGTTACCGTAGCCAGCTCCAGAAATGACTGCAGTTCACTGTAAAGAGCAGTAATGATCATAGGTTTCTTCTATTTCAGAAAGATGCTGTGGGAAAATTGGTGGGCTTTAAGATACTTTTGAATCTCTGAAAAGTCTGAAGAATAACACTACTTTACCATAAAAATTTCAGAGCCTTCAGAACCTTTTACAACAATAGTAATGTAAGTAAAATGCCAGATGGCCAAATCACTGTCCAGTGCAGACACCTCATTTCGTGATGGAAGATGCACGTCACTGCTGATTCATGTATAACAGTCAGGACTCATAGAAAAACAACTGGAATTACATCTTGAAAGAAAAGAGCACAAAACCAAGTTTTCTAATTCATGCAAAAAGTCAGCAAGACCCAGATACAGGAACCTCACAAACACATCATTCAGGTCAATAATGACGACTGACTTCCTCTGAGGTTCCTCTGAGGTGCAAACTGTTCCTGTTATAGTTCTGACAGTGTGCTGCCCAACTGCCCAGAGCTCTGAAATTAGAGCAGAAATACAAGCAGCAACAATGCTGTAGAAGATGACAAATGCATCCTTCTCAGTGGAGAATTTAGACAGCTTGTAGCTTTTTTAATGGTGGGAGGAAGCATAAAATGTTACAGCACCACACATCAATACTGTAAAAAAAAATCTTTGAAGAGAGATGTAAAAGATGTGCAATTACAAATAATCATGTTCCTACACTCCCAGAGAAAGCATGGAAATAAACACAGTACAAGATAAACACATAAGGTTTTCAGTCTCCTGGGGAAAGAGGTAATGACTCCCAACAGAAAAAAATAAGCTAAATTAAGGTTGGAGATAACAGTACACTGCAATTTCTTTAGTATCTGTTTTAGTACTACATTAGAAAAGTACTTGATTAAAAGCCAAAAAAATTAAAACATTCTCAGTTACACAGATATGGCCATGTAGTCATGCAGCTGCCATTTCTCAAATTTCACCACACAAGTTAACACCTTACAGGCCTTCTCTTTCATCACTTTCAAAAGCAGCATCTACAATGAAAGGAGACACACCCGCTAAGTCCAGGGTTAAGGGTTTTGTATGGGATTTGGAAGACCAAGGCTATATTCCCAACCCAGCTACAGGCTGCTTATGACCCCAGTAAAATTAGTCCAGGTAAGACAGCAAAAGAGACCTCAGTGCATGATATTCTTTAGAGTTCAAGCCCCTCCTCTGCCTGAAGACACATCAGCTGTGCTTTTCCCCAGGCTTAGTCTCTCCCTGGTCTGCAATGCACAAGGGACACACAGATATTCACAGGTTCTAGAGAACACAGAGACTCTGCACTCACCCAAGGCTGCAGGTGATTCACCAGCTCTGAAAGGGGGACGTGGTGCTGCATGATTTAATACAGTAGTAAAGAGCCTGCTCAAGGATCACAGTACAGGCATGCACATGCCTTCCTGTGGCGTTGTGATGCAAAATAAAGCAGTTTCAACAGGACAGACTAAAAGAGTTAAATATCCTATAACCTAGCCAAATCAACTCCCCACTTAAACTGAGATCCACATGCCCTTCAATGCAGGTGCCAGTTCTCCTATATTGTGTAGGGAAGGGTTCTCAGCCCCTCAGTGCTGTGGATCCCGCTGCCTGACAAGACCCCTAAAGTCTTTTATCCATCATAACCACAACATTTCTGTATTTCCACTTACTACAGATATGCTGGGAGATTCAAAGTTTGAGGCATAGAGTCACTGTGGTAGCAGGAGCTATTCAAGTACCTCACAGAGGGTTTGGGTAGACCAGCTCCTAATTTGAGACCATATTGTCCCCAAGGAGGCTTTGGTATTTTAAAATCATCAACTTAAGTAGGTGGCTGAATACCAATAGAGATTGATGACAACAGCCACACACAAACTGACAACTTCTTTTCCCCTCTATCATGGCAAATTAACTACCAAAGCAGTACTCGTGACTATATTTCTACATAAATAAGAACTCCCACTGACATAAATATGAGTTTAGAGTGAGCTAGACATACATAAATGTAATTCCTACTAATAGGCACATTTGGAGCTGTCAACAGTGATCTGAGTACAACACTAAGTACCACGAAGAGACAGCCATAAACATTCCATATTAATTCAACTTGCAAGAAGAAGAAGGTCAGGGGACAAAAAGCAAAACAGAACTAAACCCAGTACTTGTCAGATGGAAAAGGACAAAACCAGTTGGAAAATAATTTTATTTTTCAGACTTCTAAGAAAATTTACAAACAATGGTGGTGTAAAAAAAAAAAAGGAACACCCTATAAAAAAGTTGACATTTGTCAAACTATAGCATCAAAGGAAGTTACAGAGCAACAAGCATACAGTGAAATTCTATTCATCAAATTAGTATTAGTTAAGTAGTTAAAAACTTAATAAGTAAAGTCTAATAATAAATCTCTACAGCTTACTCAGAAATTGTAACAATCAACTCTGAGCTTAAATTATACTTACAATAGACAATGAATTCATCTCTTCAATCATCTACAGCACTGAAATCAACTAGGTCAAATTACATAGCAAAGGCACATCTTGGGAAGTTTGTAAGGACATCTTGTAAGGACATTGAGCACAGCACAATTACATACAACAGAAAGCAAATCACCCTGCGTGCTTGCTTCTTAGTCCCCAATGTCTAATATGAAATACCATATACAAATAATAGAAGCACTATTTAGTAACTCTTTTCATGCTGTTTCTATTCCTCATGCAGAGTGACAGAAAGGCTTCCTTGCCCTATTTTCTGTTTGAGCCTTGGCACTTTCGCAGGGTCTGTTCTCCCTGTTTTCATCATCGTCCTTGTCATTAGTGGAGTAGGTGGTTCTTAACAAGTCAATCCCAATCAGGACCCCCACCATGCCCTCCACAGGTCTTCATCCTGCAACCTCTCTCCAGCTCTTCACATGCTGAACTCCAACATGCACACGCAACACGCCCAAACCTAAGCTCCATTTGCCGAAGTTTACATACAGGGCAGAAAACAAACAAATGCTTATGGCCTTAATAACTGCTGCAGACTTTCCTCTACCCAGGTCACTTTAAATAGTAGGCATTTAAAAGCCATTAACACACTTTAATTAACAGTTTAACTCAACAATTGCAAAGGAACTCCAAACATCGGCACATTAAAGCCTTTTGAACCCAAATTTGAATAAACATGAAAACCTGGTGTTTCCATCAATCCATAAATCAACTCCTCCTGGCCCTAACTTAAATATATCCTGTTCAAAGTACAAGGAGTAATAATCATTTTTTAGTTACAGCCTATGGATTCGTGCTTTCACTGTACTCATCAGGAGAAACGCCAAAGACAGCGTCCATTAAATACTGCTAAAATAACTCATCTTGACAGTTCAAGAGAATGCATCAAAGGGTTATTTTTTCTTTCAAAAGTAAAAACAAACCCATGAATCATTCCATTTAATGAGACTTCTTTCAGGACTGCTTATAAATGGGTTTTTTTTAAAAAAATAGCAGATGTGCATATCTCATGCTAAAACAAAAGTTAGTAAGAAGGTTGCATCAGTGTTTATCACTAAATTTTTTTAATTACAGACAATACCTGAAATTCTTTCCAACTTATATTATTAGAAACACCGTGAAACCTGACAGCACTTTGCAATAAAAGATGTGGGTATTTAGTCATTGGGGTCAACAGGCAGTTGTAATGACATAATTTAGCTTTTAATGGTTTTGAAGATACCCAGTGGAACCAACGCTTTCACCTTCCCATCTTCCAGATATCCAGGGTAAGATCTGATAAATTCACATCTAAACCAACAATTCAGATCACCCAGAAACATTTAGACCATGTGAGCTAATTGTACCTAAGTTACTTCTTTCCTTCCTGCCTGTAACAAAGCCACCTTTGAGCTTTCTAATCCCAAAGCAGAGCCCTTCCAGGAATCAGTCTTGGTCACTTTTCCCAGATTCTCCCTAACTACAGGCAGCAGCCACAGGAAGCCAAGAGCAGATACACTGCTGTACACCCCACTGCCTGCACTGCCTCCAGCCCTGCTTTCAGAACTGGGCTCGAGGGCTGCTGAGGGCTTGTGGTGCAGGTGGCTGGCAAGGACAGCCTTGGAAGATCACCGATCCTACTGACCAGCATAGACACAACCTTAGAAAGCCTGTCCCACAAGCGCCTCCTTACCTGCCAAGTGCTGCACGTACCTGACAGTAACACCCAAGGTGCTGTGACGGGGCTGTGCAAGGGGCCCAGGCAGACAGAGCTTTCTAGTTTGCAAACATGTGAAGACACTCAATGATGCAAATGCATGAAATGCCTCATGAGAAGGAAACAATCCCTCGAACTTATAACCTTTGAATTTTTCTCTCATCACCTACTAGGCATTCAAACCCTTTTCATAGCAGTGGTTTATGTAATCTCACATTTAATTAAATGCACACACTTCAATGGCAGTGTTTAATTCCTCATGCAGAAGTCTCTCTTGCTGAATCCTTGCTTCACACATTCCCTAAATTAAGCACTCCCTCTAACCTCCCCAGCCTTTCAACAGCTCACTAATGCAAGCAGCTTTACCTTCTTCTAGTTTAGCAAACACATTCACAAAAAACAAAATTATTCTCCAGCATGGATAAAAACAGATACATTTTCATGCAATGTATAATTAATGTATAAAGCTTACTGCCACAAAAAGACAAGAATGTAGCAGGTCCAAAAAGAATTTTTAAGAATATCAAAGTCTTAGTTAACAGATACTGGCAAATGTGTTTGGAAAGGCAAGTGAACCTCCACAGTTTAGGTATTAAGTCCTTATGTGACTGGTGATCAAAAATAAATTTCCCTGCAAATAAACTGTCCTGTCTGTAGACTGCCAGTGAGTTTTTGTGTACCTGCTCTAAAAGTACCTGTCATTGTCCAGTCACATTACTGGATTGCCATGCTGACTTGACTGTCTTGTATTTCCCCGGCAAGAAACTGGTCTAACCTGGCTTCTTGTGCAAGGCATGCTCAAACTACGGTGACAAAGAAAAGAAAAACACCAATAAAATAAAAATACACACTCTGATCACCTTAAGAGCAGCACATACTATTTGACCTCCCTTCTTTCTTTGTAAATACCAGCAGCAAGACAGGTCAGTGTCTTCCAGGCTTGCTTGCCATTATATGACAAATCCAGTGCCTGCAAAACCTCTTTCACTTACATGTACCCAAAGCCAAAACTGGCCAATTTAAAAGCAATGATTGTGGTCTGTATTGTTCAGTGTTTCCTTGACTAGGCACAGATTTCCAGGAAACCATGTGCTAATCCTCTCCATTTGAGCATAAACAACCCAAAAAGTTATTACCTGTTCAAAGTATAAAGGAAACAATATTACTTAAGACCTACAACTTAAGTAACTTCAAATTAATCATGCTATATTAACTAAGGTTTGTTAGCATCTGCTCGGTGTTAGGTATTTACCTTTAGTCCACCACAGATTGGACAAGATGAAAAAAGAGCTCTTGTCATCCCAAGGTGGGGTCTACATGTGTCACAGGGGTCAGCTGAGGCCCCACCAGGTGGTGACAGCTCACTACTTTTGGAGTCTGACACCTGTCCTTGTGGTTTTGTGTCTGACCACCTTGAAATAAAATCCACATATGTCTCATCACTTGAGTCCTTGCTGCTTTCTGTGAGTAAGGATGAAGGCCTCCCTCTGTGCTGGCTGTGTTCAGGTCCCCTCCGTGCTTCCAAGTGTGGTAGTACCAGTTTTGGGTCACTGGCACCTTGACCTGGCAGGGCCTGGTCCTTGGGTAGCGTGGAATCTGCACTCTTCAGTTGCACTTCTTTAGAAGCCGCCTGTAACACACTCCTGGGTATATCATAAACGTGTCTGAGAGAGCTGGGAACCTGATACTCTGATCCCACACCTCTCTGGGACTCACTGTGAGAACAAGTACATAGACTCTGATCTGAAGGAAAGTTCAATGGCAAGCTTAGCAATGATCCAAACTCATCACCATGGCAAATGTCCAAGCTCCCAGCATAGGAGGAGAAGCTCCCAGAGTAAGAAGAGTGACTGCCAGTCGCTATTCCACTGTCAGAAGAACTCTGACGGCCTATTTCCTGCAGCTGCCTGGATCGGAGGGGCTTTGGAGGGGGTTTAGTGGTGCCACGTGCCCCTTCTGGAAGGGCCTTTTCTTCTCCCAGATGAATGCTCTTTGCAGCTGCCAGTCCATGGCTCTCCTGAGAGGTGCTGGCTGAAGATTGCTCAGGCCACACTGTCAACCTGCTCCCAACACTGACATCCGAGTGGCTGGTGTCCGAAGACGAGCTTGAAAGACTCCTATCATCTCCTAGAGAAGAAGAAAACACGTCAACCTATGCTTCAAACACAATCCACAGACTGAAGCATGGCAAGTGTGTACAAACAGGAAGGGCCCTAAGATTCTATGTGCTTTTTGTAAGTGGAACTGCCATCAGAAAGCCAGAATTCCTGCAATAACTCCTAGCCCCACGGGAAAAATAAAATGCAATGGTATGTTAGCAGGACATAACCCTACCACGTTGTGGTAATAATGCATTCAAGGCTAAATTTTTTAAGTTTACGCACCAAGTTCTCCCCTTTTCAAACATAATTTACAGTCATATAGTTAATTGGGTTACTGTACCAAAATACAGCCATACATCACTGTACAAATAAAAATGAGAATAATTCTGTTATAAAAATGTTTTCATATCTATATATAAGATTTTCTGTGATTCGTTTATGCATATATTACAAGATTTTTTTCCTCAAAAATACTTGCAAGAAAGGCACTTTAACAGGTAATTACTGCCATCAAAGACAGAATATGGAATAAAAAAATTGAAACACTGGCATGAAAGGGCACAAGGATGAAATACAAACATCACACAAACAAAAAAATACAAAACCAAACAAATACAAAAACACCTTCTTGTAGCACACAATGTTAGTTTCTTTCTTCTTAATAAAATCAGTGTGAAAACAAAGGCAGAAACCGTATATGAAGTTGGGCCATGATTTCTGACCAGAGGGAGGTAATAAAAAAAAAACACGCATGCTTATCTATCAAGCATCATTTGTTTTCTATCAATTCAGTCAAGTCTAGTAGTTCTATGCTGATTAACAAAAAACCTCAGGAAGTCTCACTGGAATTCAGTCACAAACCACATTACCCAGCAGTGTCTAGGCCAAAGCAGCCATGGACATGTGTATAAGCACATAATTAAGCTCCTGAGGATCTTCACAGAGACATTATTAGACGTGTAGGCCTTAGAGTCAAGAGCAAAGCAGATGTTTTGATGATCCAGCTTCAGCTATTAAACAGTCCAAATGGCAGTTCAGGGCACAGGCCCTTTTACAAATCCAGTGCTAGACACCAATTCTGCTTTGATACATAAACAACTCCAGAAAAGGCATGTGGAGATAGCAGAGGAAAGCACAGGAGTCCTATGTTTTACTGCAAAAATCTGCTGTAAGCCTGATGTGTGAACCATACAAGAGAGTCCATCTCACAGGCTGGACTGACTCAAGCACTTACGCAGATACCAGACTTCATGCAGACAGTTCTTCTTAAGTTTTACATGCACAGATCCAGTAGGACTCAGCACACTAAATGCTTTTCCTGGGTTAATAGTGTTTGATTTAAAACTCAGTCTGCTGAGTTGAAAACCTTCAATCAACATCAAAGGACTTCAGACAATGCTGTTAAAGAACTGCCTCACAAGCAACATAACAAATCAAATGTCTTGACCATTTCTCTATAATTTTTCTTGTAAGCTCCACATCTTATAACACAGGCCATGTAACTTTTAAAGGCTGGGCAGGAAGGAACATAATGTATTTTTATTTGATTAAAGATATTTCTTACCTCCACTACCTTGGCGACTCGTATGGGACAGCAAGCTCAAGCGCTTTTCTAATTGCAAAGCTTCATGAGCCAATCTTTCTTCAGAATAGGCTGGATTAGTACTTGGATCTTTAAAAAGAAACAGAAAATAAATAAATAAATAAAGGAGGAAACATGGAAAAAAAATAAAAAAGAAGGAAAGAAAAAAAATACATTCTTATGGTAAATTCCTATGTTTGAAATGCTGATTGGAAAAATGTATGGGACAATCTGACTTCAAGCACATCCTGGACATGTGCTACATAGTAAGTTAAAATTACAAGTGTCAAAGATTGTCAGAGATTATACCCAATGTCTGTAATAGTTACCACCAGAAACAAAACACTGAAGAGCACAGCACCAAAGTCAATAGCTACAGAAATAATTAGCATCCAGCAAGTCTAGAGGACTTGAAAACTAATTTTGACCCATGTAAAATGCGTCCTGAATTCACTGGATTCGTTGAGAATTTTAACACTAAGAAAGACCAAATTTTTTATCCTAGAAATTTACAAATCTACATCATAAAGTCAGAGTCATAGTGATTAAACTGACACCCTCCAATCCAGATCATCTATTTACAAAGACTTTGCTTTCAAGTTTGATGTTCAGGTGATTAAGTTCAGACATCGCAGATGAAATAAGCAACCTAGTGGCTCTCTGTCTTCATATTTAAACCAAAACAACTTAGAATTATATAAACCACTCCTAAAATATACTGTCATGGATTTTCCCCATACATTTTAGTGAGTTTGCCATTCCAGCTGAAATTATTTCACTGAAGAAGGCTCATTTTATTCCAACAAAAGCAGAAAAGACCAAAAGTTAAACAGAACGTGGAAGAAGTTTCATCTGTAAAACAGGCCAGTTTCCTCCAAATCATTTTGTTTCCAGCAGGCACAACAATAAAACCAGATGTTGGAAGTAATCATAACCATTATCCCAAGAGAAACCTTACGGATTCCTTCAAATAGCACTGATGAGTGTGCCATGTACAGCGGTTGCAGAGGATATAGTCTGCTAACTTGTTCATCAGCAGAAATGTCAGTAGTTCTTATTAATACATAGGGAAAGTAATTAATGACAGAGAAAACAGATTAGCTTCCTCACAACTGCTGCTCTTGTATACTGATCAACTGGGTAGTAAAAGCACACCACAAAAACACTGAGTCATTTAATAAGAGGGAGAAAAAGGATGAAAAAGGCTATAAATTGCTGTGGTTGAGTTAGTAAGACAAAAACCAGTTGTAAAGATGAAAAAAAAGTTTAATTTTCATCCCAGGTTTTTTAGTTTTAAAAGACTTGGTTTTGATATTGTCAACACAGCAGTCAAAGCAAGCTCACAATGAGGGGAAGGAGCACTGCCAGGTCAGCTGAAGCTCCATGGGAGCTCCCTATATTGTTAATTACCCCGAGAAACAAACTGCCACATCTCTCCTCCCTAACCATATTCACTTTCTGACCAGCCCTGGATAGGAATAGAAGTGACAGTGCTGAACTTTCTAACTTTCTTTCCCATGTAGAGGCGGTTTCCATCTTTGGCAGTCTGCAATCTGGGTAAGATGAGCAGAAAAACCCAGATACAAACAGTCCACCTATAATAAGACACCAGAACCCAAAGGTGTTCTAACAGGGACAAGGCAACAACGCCCATGACAAACAGGGTCTGTGACCTCTGTGTCTCCCAGCTCAAACAGTGCTTGACACACTTCAAACCTAAGAACAGAAAATAGGATTATTTGATGTGGATTATTTTGTTAGGTCTCCATTCCTATTTACACTGCAAGATAGCTTGTATTAGGCATTGACGAGTTCAAACCTGTGCAACTGCTTACTCAGACAAAACCCCCAGTGCTTCCATATGGACCTCTGCCAAAGGAAAACACAACATTTGGCCACCAGCACCTATGGTGCAACCCAGACAGGTCCATGCAAGGATCTGCTCAGTAGCATACAGCGTTACAATCTGCTGCCTGAGTCTGTTTGCTAATGTCCTCTGCTCCAGTTACTCTGTTCTATTTAGTTAAATGCCTTATGCCCAAAAAAGGTTCAAGAAATGTTCTACGAGCACTTTGAGTATAAAGTTGTCATAACAGATCAGCAACTTGGGCAAACCAAGATGCAAACAGACACTAACCTTTCCCACACCAAAGAACTGTCAGGAGGAAAGGTCCTTTTACTTTCCTCAGAATATGATTACTTGACAAATGCAGATTTTCAAAACATTACTAGGGCACCTACACAACAACTAGTTTTTTAAGTAACTGATATCCCTCTTACAGACAGTAAAAGATACAATTAAAAGAAAAACTGGTCAAAAAACTGATCTTGCAAAACTGGCTTATAATAAAATACATGTTCAATTGCTTCCAGAAGCCAAATTCCCTATCAGCTGCACAGCTACAGAACACACCAGGTTTCACTCAACAACATGAAACCTCTAGGCATACTGTCTGTCCAATAGAACTGATAATTTTTTGGCTAAATTTCCCCTTAGGGACTGCCTATGTATACTAGGTGTGTATAAAATTGGGTTCAGAGTTATGTGCTGCAACCTCTCATTGCTCAGTTTTGTGGAAGATTGAGCAGAAGAACCTTCCTCAGCAAGTCCTAGGAAATACCTAGAGAAATAGCTTCAAAACCTGACAAACATCTACAGAGTCTAAGTTTTCGGTAGATACTAAAAATAATTATCTTATTAGTCTTACCCAAGCCTTTGTTTCGCCTTTAATCTTCTCTGCTAATAAACCAGACTTCTATGGAAAACACACCCAATACCACTCCCCAGAAGTAACAGATTCTTATACCAGTATTTTTGGTTACAGACTACCAAGCTCTAATCAGGAGGTTTTCCTACAGGGTCAGACTGTGGACTGAAGTCACTGGCAGCCACTTTTTAGGGACCAGTCCTTACTGGAGTGCATAATCTATGACCTCCCATGAGTGCTGTTGAAATAACCCTTTTTTAAAAGGTTTTTAGGCCATAATTCTACAAAGTTGGATTTTCTGGCAGCATCCTCTACCTTTTGCATGCCCAAAACATAACCTCTAAATAACTGTGTGGCAATTTAGCACATCAGTAACTCAGGGGGACAGAAGCAGCGTGACCGGTACTGAGACAGCTGTCCAAGGAAATTCCGACGGCTTCTGCCCACACAACATCCGAGAGCAGCTCCAAGAACAATCGGCACCTTCATTTCCCAAACTCTTAACAAATGTATCCTGTCACGTGATTCACTCAGGTCCTTCAATTAATAAAATGTTTTATCACTTTCCAATCAAAAATGGATTCCTTGCTATGAGGAAAAAAATCTTTTATGTGAGGCAGTCATTGAAATCTTCTAAAACTGCTGCTTTGGGGCAAAGGGGAAGGATTACATCAAATTTAGCCGGACTAAAAATGCCTCTGCTGGAGATTTTATTTTTACATTACGTTGGTGGGTATTCATTAAAGCCACATCAGCTGCTCATCGTGGGAGATTTTGACTACTTTGGTAACATATGAATAAAGTGTCACAGTAACTCAAAGCTCTAGGGTTGTTCAATAAGCACCTGTCAGGAAAAATGTATTGTATCCAGTTCAGTCAGCAGCTACCTAATTGATAATATGCATCTTTAATATGCAACACTGGTTAATTACTTCATTAAACAAAATTAGATAAGTTAGGCTGAAAATCTCTCTTTTCTTTCTTCCTGTGTAACTGTAGGCACATTTGTAAATCAGGCCTGGACCCTCACCTTCTTGCTAACATCTCCACACCTTGTAAGATGTCTGGAGGAATGAAAAGATGTCCTAAAAGTTTGAGGAGGATCCACTTGGTACAGATACTGCAGAAGGCAGCCACAGACCTGTCTTGCAATGGCCAAAGGTGTATCAAGCTTCAACAAAGAGAAAGAGCATCAGATGGATCCTCAGCAAGCAGGACTGTACACTCTCCACTCAGTCACAAAGCAGCCTGAAAAAGCTTCCAAAATTAAAAGAGAGCATCCAGACGATCAACATTACACCTGGGGTCTTTCCAGACTGCAGGACTAGACTGTCACATAAGCAGATACAGAGAGTACTGCTCTGCCCACTGATCAAAGATATCACTGATGGGCTGTTGGGCCTTTGCTGTGTTCAGGTCTGGCATTCAACATGAATCTTGCTAGTGAAAAAAAGGAGCTCAACACATCTGATAAACAAACATTTCTCAAATAAGAAGCATGCAAATTCAGTACAGATTACAAACCATGCAATCAGTGATTCATTACTAAGTCCATATCTAGACTTCTGTCAAGACAGAATGTAAAATTCTCTGGACTGTTTCTAAATACCTGTTCAAGGAAAACAAAAAAGAGACCATGCTAGCAGCCAATTACAGGAGCTCTCTTCTAACTAGAGCTGGGGAAAACAAGCCATCCAAAGACATTACATCACTCATTTGAGTCCTTTATTTAAAATACTACACTTGCTAAAAACATCTAGATACCTATACCTACATGACCTTCACATTCCCATCTTCTATGTCTTCGGGGGGTTTTTATGAGACCTGATCACGCAGCTTTTAACAAATCAAAACCTCCAATCTGCTAATGAAGATATCAGTAGGACTATTTTGGTACAATTCTGAAGGATTAATGGACTCCCAAAATAAGTACAAGAAGTAATAAACCATAAAACATCTAATACTCTTTTCCTTCTCCCTTTTATTTTGGATGTACACATAACAGAATTCTTTTTTATCATGAGAATAGTAATTTGATTCATTTCCAAAACATCACAGAATAATTCAAGTTGGAGAAGATCTCAGAGTTCTCTAGTCTGACCGGCTGCTCAAAGCTGGCCCGCTGAGAGATTAGACCAGATTGTGATACCTTGGAATGGTCAGTCAAGTTTATGAGTTCCAGGGCACTAGATTTTCATTGCAGATTTTATAGATGACATCATAAAATACATACAGTAATCACATATCCATGTGATAAGAACAGCATGCTTTTAGAAATAAGGTATAGTTTTTAAAACTACAATCCTGAAAAGAAGATGTGAATATTGTCCTTGAGCAAACACTCCTTGCACACCTGGTTTACAAATTCCATTTGGATACTGGGTATTTTACATTTGTTTAAGAATCACTATGGCAAGTAAGAAAACTGGTCATTTTTCAGCCCTCTTCAAACCATTCTCTACCATCTCCTATTAATTTCATGCTAACACACACATATTTCAGCACCCCTTTTAATCATATGGTTGAGCTGTTTGTACATGAAGCAACTGGAATCATTCATTCATCCTTTTTACAAAGACAGACTACACACACGTTGATTGCATAATATCTGTGGATTATATTTGTGCTATGGGCATTGGTGTCCAACACTGTCACTGTGACTTTTTTTACCATACATTCTTTTTCTGTACATCTGCCCTTTGTGTGTTTTCCTTGCTTGAAAACACCACAGCGCTTCAAGCATATTTCACATTTGAGTTGGAAAGGTACGGACAAAGGCAGGAGGCCAAATTCAAGTAGCAAACTGTGAAGAGAAGGTTTCTCTATAAAAGTTTTTAAACTGCACAAAAGCAGAACATTGCATACATAAAGTACAGTTGAGGCTGTGTAGCGTTCTGCACTGCAGTAAACATGAATTACATAGACAAGAGGTTTCTTGGTAGAATCCCCAATATGGAAGTTTTGATCTAGTTACCTGAACTGTACAGATAATTAATCTGTTTACAAGTGGATGACTTCAAAAGGTTGAGTGAATTTCAATACTTGACAGACACGGTGTGCAGCTGGTAGACTTAACCTTTTCAAGCCATACAGTACATTCTGTGTAACAACACTTACTTGATAAGGAAAATTAGTTTATGGATGCATCACCAGAACTGTACATGTGCATGTGCCTTAAACAGATCTGTACAACCTTCTGCATGAGATAATAAATGAAGGAGAACCTAAAAAATATTTTTTTCCAAGAAGGAATGTGTACATAGGGAGAGACAAAAAAATGGAAGAGACAAGCGTAAAATACACAGGAATGAAAGTTAGAGGGCTCAAGGTAGCTTGGATAAATAAAGGCAGAGGAGTCTGCAAGAACATGAGCACAGTTCTCTACAAAACACTTCTCCTGTCCAGGGAAACATGATGAAATCAAGTGGATGAGATTTTAATGGCAAGTCCATCAAGCACAGAAGAGAAATGAAAAGACCTCAGAAAAGAGGTTTTCTCTTACAAAAACCACCAAATACTCCCCAGGATGTCCCGCATCCACTTTATGCACCTCGGTGAGGTCAGAGCTCCTGATGGAGGGAAGGATTTGTGGTATGTGGCACAGCAACCCACAAACACAAGAAGTGGTAACTAAGAATGCAGATTTACTCCTACATGCTTCTAAAAAACGAATCTTTGAAGATTGTGCCATCTAAAATTAAAATTTAAAATAATAATTAGAAAAAAAAAGACAACAGAACAGTTGTTTGTAGGCTTAATTTTTGTGGACATAAATTTTTGTTACATGAAAGATTCAGGAGTTGTATATATATATATATATAGTTTTAGATATGCAGAAAAACGTGTTCAATAGCAAAGCTTTAAGTATCAATACTGTTTCTGTTGCTGGGTTTTTTCTGTTTGCTTCTTTTTTTTAACACTCCAGTTAACTGAATGCAAATGCGTCATCACAAAAGAATGACTCTTTTTGTCCACTATTCTGCTTGATTATTTCATTTACTTCTGCCTTACAACCATGAGAAAGACAACATGAACTGAACTTTGTGTTTACTGAATTTACTAATTTTTAACTAATAACTAATTTTTCATCATTTATTTTCACAAGCTTCACATACAAATCTAATATTTTCCATCACATTTCCTTCCTGCAAGTATCTTATCTTATAACAGCAATAAAACCCTGTCAAACACTTATTAACTGCCTAACACTCACACAGAAACTCAAGTATTTCCACAAATCCCAGCTCATCCTTCACCATCCTTGCAGCCTATTCCCACAGTATTCCACCACCAAATCACAGGTAATTTTCTGCAATATCATTTCTACACTTTTGTCCTTTTTGAGAGAGTCATTCTGACTCAATACTGAATTCATCTGCTGAAATCAAAAGGCAGCACGGTTTATTATGATGCCGTCCAAATTCCTCTTCCAACACTGCAGTGCATGCAGCATTTACCATGAGACAGGAAAAGGAATTTAATCTCCACACATCAGGAAAAAGCTCAAGTTTTAAAGCTTAAATGTGATGTGGAGGCTTGACAAAGTTTTCTAAGGCTGTCAAGACTTAAACATTGTGTTTTGGATAAACTCAAAACGCTCCAGAAGTTAGTTTTCCATTAAACTCTCAAAATAGCAATGCAGACATGGATCCAAGTTAAACGTGTAAGTTTAAAACTAAAAGTTAGGGTTCCCGTCAATTCAAATTTCCATCTTTTTTTAGTACTGTTAAGTAAGAGAGGGCTAGAGTTGGCAATACCACCAGAAATACGAATGAGCCGGAGCAGCAGGGGGAAACTGGGTACATCCAGCTTATAAATCTGTACGGTGACATTTCAGAATGGAAATCACTTTGCACTCTGCACACCCTCTGTGTCTGCAAGCTGTTCTTACACCAGCAGCAGTGGGTGCGAGACATGACAAGTTCCTACTTCCCTTGGTTATTCTATACTTCCTATATTAACCTGGGAGCACTGGACGCAAACCAAAAGGGCCTTTGGTCGGGGAGATGCCGCGGACGATGCAGTCGAACAGGAAGCTGATCTGCTCCCCTTCAGCGCAAGAGAGGAAAAAAACACCAGCCCCTGCAAGAAAGCAAAACATAAGTATGTGTGGTTTTCACCTGGAAACACTAGAAATATATTTAGCTAAAGCTATTTATAACATAGCAATCAAAAGAGTTTTAAGTGCAAGCCATGAAAAGAAGTCAACAAGATATTCTCCTGGGAAAAGAACTAAAAATTTCAGATCAGCACACGCACACTATAACACAAACATACATATAAATTCAATAGCTGTCTAATTTATGTTAATTTTATGACATTCAGGCACTTAAGAGTAATGTTCTAGAATCATAGAATGGCTTGGCTTGGAAGGGGCCTTAAAGATCATCGAGTTCCAATCTCCCCTGAATGTCAAAACGACACCTTATTCTCAATAGCTGTCCAGGTCTTTTATTCTTATTTACCCCTAAAATTTTGTAGGTCAAACTTAACTAGGCAGGAACTGTCAGGGATACTTAAAGTGTCTTCAAAAGAATGAACCAAGTTAATTCTACTTTTAACCAGTTTTAAGCAAGAGGAGCTTTTTATATACCAACAAATTAGAATTTGGTTATATTGCTGGATTATGGTATAAATTTTCCTAGACTAAGACCTATGTGTCTATTATTAACAGAATGTAACACAACTCCACAGGTTGTCATCAGATCTTTACCCTTTGCTCTATTCTGATATTTGCTTTCCATTCATTAAGAATAGCCCCAAGCAAAATTAGAATGAGAATCACTAAATAAACAAACAAGTTATGAGCTCCAAGATACATGGCTACATGAACAACACAAAAGACTAGAAGGGTTCCACAGAACATTTTATAAATTGTTAGTCCAAATATAAATCTCACCAGGAAAAAAAAAATCATTATCTTAAAACATCAGGCAAAAACCACCCCAGAAACCAGCAATTTCAGGGAAATAATACTTCAATCCCAGAAATAAAAAAGGAAATTAAATTAGCATATAGACCTTGAAGAAGTGCTGCCACTTCACCAGAGCCATGCATACTAGAAAACTCCAATACCAAATCTTAGACCTGTCCTAGGGTTTTGCACATTGCTTTCCTTGTGACTCAGGCCGCTAATCTGGACACATGTTTGACTTCTGCGTAGCTCTAGCCAATTCTGAGTTGCATACATACTTTTTCCCATTTTACTCAAAGCAGCAGAGCTGATCTCAACCAGAATGACTGCATCCCCATCACTTTCCAAACACTTACCCTGTCATATCCAACAGGATACTCACATTTCACTTAAGCAATGGGTACACTTTTGACAGCTTGACAAATGGCTGTGGGATTCAAACAAAAGGGATAATAGATAGCAGACCACAAGCCACAATAACTATTTTAGTAAATTAGGTATAACCAGCAAGATGTAAACTGACCTCTCTAGGAAAAACATATTCTGGTCCACACTCTTTTGTCATTCTCAATTTATGTCACATCTGAGTCTCTTCCAGTTCTGCTTAAATCTATTCAAGACAACATTGTTAGAGGCATCTTCATAACTTGATTTGTCACTCCACCGCATTTGCATCTCTTCAGATCTTACCTATCAAGAATTCTTCAGCCAAAGAAACATGAACACACCCTGGCTTCAAGATCAGAGAACATCTAGGAGACTACAACACTAATCACACAGTCTGACAGGTACGAAGGTTTCTGCTGGTAATTCACTTGCAGTCTTGCCCCATTTCCCCTCCCCGAGAGATGCCAAAGTCAGATAACATTTTATTAGGATAAAAAAAAAACCTGAGTGCAATGTATTCAGGAATGATTTGAAATTCAGCTTTTTCTTTGAGCTGACTTCTCCTCCCTGCACAGAATAGAGGGAGTCTACAGAAAAATGACCTTTGCATTCCAAGCACCATGAGCAAGCAGGATATAGAAACAGCATAGCAGAGGACATCCATGTCTCAAGCACAATGATATACGACGTGGCTTGATAATTCAGCAGAATCCTACACCTCCCTGTGGCCACTCAGGGCAAAAAAAAAGATTCCTCAAATATTTCTGTACATGAAGAGTACATCTGGACCACTTTGTTCTTTTATCACCTTTGTCAAGAGTTACTTAAACTCCTAAGAGGCTCTACAAGCCTTTGACTTTAATGGAAACAAAGAAAGTAAACGTGTGCGTGTGAGCTGGCTGCTTAACTCAAACAATTTTTTCTGCAAGTAACTATCAGTCCTTTGGAAATCCCAAAACCAAATGTGATGACGTTTATATAACCCGTGTGAACAGTGTATGTCCACGTGCGTGTGGATACAAAGCCAACATAAACATACAATAATTTCTTCGTAGATTCTATTATTCATGTGAGCACCTTAATTTCTGACTGACTCATAGGAAACATTTTCCTTCTTGTTTTGGTAGATAGAACTAGGTTGCAAGGGAAGGAAGCAGTCTGAAGGTCCTTGACAAAACATCAAGTGAGATGAATGAGTAGGTAGGGCTTAACTAAGTAATGTTTTAAAAGTACACATAAAAGCAAATAATTATAGTTCTGTTCCGCTTTCTTGAGAAAACTGAGTAATTCACAACTGGAAATTACATATCTCAGTCATGTGTTGGAACAGGTTTGGTGCACAGGCATTTAGAAGCCGAGGAATATGTGGTATGCATCCCTGTAATACCATGCAGCTGTTCACCAGACTGAAGGGCTCACTCAGCTCTCTCCATGGGGTAAGAGACTTGGTGAAAAGCAGCCTCCAGCCACTTGCACAAGACTGAAACACTCAGCCAGTCCTCTGCGGCAGTCAGCAGTAGAGTACTGTACAGTCCCTCAAACATTCAAGACAAGTTGCCAATTTCATAAAATTTGCAAGTAGTACTTAATCTTGACAATGTTGATTTTAACGTATCATATTAAAAAAGCAAACCCATGGGCAAACACACTTTCAGAATGGACAATAGCCAAAAATTACTTCAACTTCTGTAGCGTGTATGAAAGCAGGGAAGAAGAGTCAGTCCCTTCCTATTAATTACTAATCCTAACAGGTGCCAGACAATACTAGAACCTGAAGTCTTTTAGCTGCAGGACAGGTAGGAACCATGGCAGTTCACTCCATGGCAATCAGCATGTCGTCCAACCAGGACATCCCAACCCTGGCCTTGAGCAGCCCCCTTCAGAGGGTATCTCACACTGCTCTTCTCTCTGGGGAAAATGACAAAGGGTATTCCTATTATTGCCAACTAAGATAAGGGCATGACTACTAAAAATAGATAAATAGAGATAACAATGTTGGTTGTCTGCAGTAGGCCTAAGTAGGAGACAGCACAGACTATCCACATATAAACAGAAGTTTTAATCTATGCAACCCAGGATTTTTCAAAAAATTCCAAATCTTCCCCCAGTTTAACCACCCCTACTACTTCGAAATTTCAAATAAATGCAGAAGTGGAAACAAGAAAGGAAAGAAGGAAAGAAGTACCAAATTTTATCAAAACACCAAAATGATCACAAAAATACTCCTGCTTCTCCTGCAATTAGCATTTGTTCTCTCAAAGGGCACTAAGGGTCCTACAAGTTCCTTTCTTCAAGGAGATGCTGTCAGAAAATATGAGGCAGCTTTAAACCAGGCTCTGGAAGCTAATCCTGAAGCACTTGAACACTGGAGAGCCTGAATTCTCATGGTATTAACGTGCCCTCTTATTACCCTACTTGAATTTTTTCACACTGACCTCCAAATGAATATTCTCCTGGCAACTGGTCATTTTAATTGGTGCACACTAATTGAGCTGGGAACTTGGGAAAGTGAGGCTCCTTTTTTTCAGCCTGTTCCTCTATGTAAACCTCTCAATTGACTGCTAGGCCAAGATGTCTGCTTTTTTGCAGATGGTATGTGTGACTGCGCTTCAGCTACAGGGAGAACAAAATTTTGGCCCAGAGAATAGCTTATTTGCAGCTTTCAGAAGCAGGAAAAATTATTTTTTAATCTCTAGCAGTACAATTGTGATGTTAAGAGCAAGGTGAGTTCAGAATGCAAATGCTCTTCTTCCTGTTTATGAATAAACTTGTGTAAACCATCTTGAAAATGCACCTAGTTTTAATGTTTGAAATCTCAGCATTATCTCAGATGGTTTCCCTCTACCTGGATTGAGTACCAAAGCCTTTGGAGCTGAACTAAATCTGTACTAAACAATAGAACATAATGAAGTATTTTATATTTATGAAAACTTTTGTGAGGAAGCAAGAAACAGAAAGCTAAAACAAATTCATTTCCTTTTAGATATCAGTTCTACCACAGACATACCCAAAAATGCTCTGCTTCAGTTTGGGGCTTCATGTGTTTTATTATGGAGAGGAGAGGCAATCGAACCACAAGATTATTGGTTCCTTTTAATTAGGTATTTATTACAGTGATATTTAAACCTTAAATTCAATAATTCTCTGCATTCAGAGCTCCACAGGATGAATGTGAGCAAAGATATGGTTTAACCTGTAGGAAAGTAGCATTAATAATAGAGTCTGCATAATATTATATTACACTGACATGACAGGGTAATGGAGAGAGCTTTTGTTTAGGAATTAAAACAACTTCTGTAATAACATATCAATTTTTTTCCTGAACACTACTTGTTTGCCTCAAGAATTCCAGCGGACTGAGGTAAAGAGTCAGATACCTGAAGAAAGATGGTCTTTCTCTTTACCAACACACTTCCGTCAAGAATAACCAGAGTTATATTTTTCTTTAGGTTCTATTTTCAAAAAGCATTTTCTTATAGTGGCAATATCAAACCAAGTGCTTAGACTAAACACATATTTAAATGTTGTTATGCCTGCAGATATATTTGACGGCTTAGTTAAGGGCAACAACTCCTTTAACAAGAACAGCTTGAACTTGTAAAGAGTTTCCAACTGTGGCAGGCTATTCTGTACCAAACTGACTATGCTGTTCTTCTCTTTGAATGCACACATGCAGGGGAAAGGCAAAAGTGCCCTTTTGTGGCAACTGAAGGGTCTCAGCTATCAACACACATTTCTTAAGGATGATCCACAAGGTAGTGGGACCCTTTCCAAAGCACTTTTCTAATTCTGTTCACTTGTAACCTTAAAAAAAAAACAATTATATTTTTAAAAGCATGTACACAGCAGAGCAACTAATGACTTCCTGTTTCTTACCAGAAACTAGTGTAAGTTTAAAGGAGGGGAAAAAAAAGAAAAACCACCACAGATAATTCAAGTTCCATCACCTACAGTTCCTCATTTCACATAATCAATTAGGCTGGAAAAGACCCCTGACATAATCGAGTCCAACCTTTGACTGGACACCACCATGTCAACTAAATGCCATGTCCAGTCATTTCTTAAACACCTCCAGGGATGCTGACTTCACCACCTCTCTGGGCAGCCCATTTCAATGCTTAACAACCCTTTCTGTGTAGAAATTCCTCTCAAAGTCCATCCTAAACCTCCCCTAGCACAGCTTGAGGCCATTTTCTCTCCTCCTGTCCCTTGTTGCCTGGGAGAAGAGACCGATCCCCACCTGGGCACATCCTCCTGTCACACCAGAAAGGGGTCAGGAACTTCCGTTTCCCACTCCATAGAAGTATGACAACCAGAATTAACATGCAGAGCAACAGTATGCAAGTCCCAGGAAGAATATATTTGGATTTGGATCAACTCTGAAATCTTCTAATTTTTCAGTCTGTTAACTGAAGAAAGTATGCAAGTCAGACAGCTTCACATCCAAACTCACAATCTGCATAACCACTTATACTCACAGATCATCAATTCAGCATGGCTTAAAACTCTGCTTATGAAATTAAAACCTTATGAATATAAACATAATGATATATGTTATTATACCTGTGCATTAATTAACTTTCCTTTTCAGGTCTTGCATGCAAACTCTACATTTTATCTAAAGTGAGAATTTGAGAAGTACTAAATTGGCCACTGGAACAAGAGATTTCTCTTCATCTAAAGGTGTATCTTGGCTACTAGGATATAGAAATTAGCTTCAGCTGGCTTGCTTTCATTTTCACCCCATAAATCACATGGCCCCACCCCATGAAGTTACAAAGCTACTAACAGGTAAGGGACCAGAGAGTTGTTTCTAACTTTTAGGAGCAAAAAGTCCTCTACGGGATTTAGAAATTAGCATTTACACAACAAGAATGCTGATGCTGCCTGTAACCTCAAAGCTCCATATCACTTTCCCCTCTGCAAACAACAAAAGAATTAATCATAGTGTAATAATCTGAACATTAAACCATTTTAACTTATCTCTTGCATGACACAAACCATAAATTTCATTACCTTATTTCCTTATTTTTGCTCTGTGTTCAATAGCAACTTTTCACTAAACATCTTCTGGAGAGCCACAGGGCAATTTTTAGCCAGGACTCCACACAGCCAGATTTCTACTGAACACCAGGGTTGAGCCCTGCAGAAATCTACTCAGAACAGACTCTCTGATAAGAGGCTGCCTGTATGACAAAGTAGCACAGCTGGTTCTGCAGTCTCCACTTGGAATGAGAGTGCATTTACACTTCTGCAAAAGGCATCAAGCAACATTTAGAAGACAGGTTCCATTTGTACTTACAGAAGCCGCACCTGGTACCCCCTTCAAAGATGAATCCGTTCGGGACAGCTCCGTACCGACGCAGATCTGAGAGCTTCCACTGCCCCATGACACTGGGAGGAAGGTCTTTCACAAGGACAAGGATGTCATTGCAGAAATGCAGGGTAGCAGGCCCACTCTCTAGTTTTGTGCCAGGGGCTACAAAGACTTGAAATCTATGAACTATCAAATAAGGAAAATAAAATTACTACAGGATACACAAGTGTTACGTAAGTCTTTCTGTTCAGCTATGGTACTTGGACCAACCCCTGCCCACACCATAAGGGTCTGCCATAAAGATCTGCATGCAGGCCAGACAGCCACATGTAAGTAGTTGTAAGACCATTACTCCCTATTATACCGGTTTAGGATTGGAAAAAATCCACCATATCTTGGCATAATGCTACAAATTATTAAAGTTGCAATGCTACATTAATTTCTCCTAAGTCTTCCATGCTACTCCCTATCTCAGATTAGTCAGTTATCCAGCCCAGACTTCACTTACCTCTTCCATCCTTGCATCACTACATGGGTTGCTTTCTGTATCCTCCTCTAACCTGTCTCTCCTTTGCTACATCCATGCACACAAATAACATGGTGCTCAAGGAACCCAAAAGCCAGGGCTCAAAGAACTAAGCAAATTCTAACCAGGCCTCTATCACTGACTCATTTGCAACCTTTAATAAACTGCTTCACTTCCTCCCCAGCAGTTAAATGAGGAAAATTACATTTTTCCACCTTTGTGATTTTTGCAGGAGTTGGTGATGGTAGATGCCCAGACATTTAAAGTTACTAGGAAACTACGTGATTTATAAGTAATAAACACTTTTAGATGTCATCTAATTTTTCGTATTTCACATCCTGAATTTTAAAACAGTGGAGAAAGAAAAAGGAACACCTATCTCATTCAAGTTTACAAAATCCAGGTTCAAATTACAACTCCAGTATCTCCTATAATGCAGTATCCCTACCTAAAGTAGCAGTTGTGCTAGGCTGGTCTCCTATTTTCTCTTCCAGAGCTATTGCATTCTGAATAATAAGTTATTGGGACCACTTCAAGGGCTCAAATCTCAGTGTTTCAAAGGAAGCAATTTAAGTGAGCAAGCTTATAATTCTCAAACAATTGCTTTGACCTCCACTACTGCTCTAGTTTCTTTCATATTGTGATCAGATACAAAAAAGACCCCAACAAAACAAAATAAAAACAAAAAACACACAAATTATTAAAAAAAAAAACAACACTTGTCTTGGTAGAGAGAAGCATCGAGACTATTATATTTCCAGGAGGAGGTTTTTGGTGGTGTTTATCAAGAAGCACATAGATTTGGCTTTTAGTTATGCATCAAAGATCACACAAACAGCTCCCTGCCTATGAAATCTACACCGTAACTTCCAGGTACTCTCAGTTCTTACACCCACTCTTCCCTGTTTCTTGCCCATGCTTCTTCAAGCATCACAAATTTCATCTAGGTCTGAGTCTTGCTTCTCATCTAACTACTTGCTATATTCTTAGTCACGATCCGAGCTGTAAGCCAACTCCTCATCTATGACATGCACTTGGTAAGCTCCCTAAGGCTCCAGCAGAATTAGCCACAAAGTCATTCGAGTGAAATGTGCAAGGAGACAGAGATAGATCTAACTAACCACAGCTCTACTTACAGCTCTGCCAGTAGCACTGCTAGGGAGCAAATCAATAGTCACACGATGTCCCCTTTTGGGCACGCAGTTGTTACGCAACCTGCTTAAATGTAAGCTATGCAAAAGACAGCAAAAGCACTGTGATCAATAACGCTCAGGAAGGAATCTTCAATGTCATTTGCGCTCCTCTGCTCAGTTAACTCTGCCCAGTATTTTTCTGGCAATTAAACCACGGGAGAAGCAGCATCAGGATTCTTTCTGCTTCATAAATGAGGAATGGAGCCCACTCTTCACATGATCAGTTGCAAGCTACAACAGCTGCTGAAAACAAAGAGGTCCAGCTCAAATTCTAGACCACTGTCAAAAAAGAGCATACCCAAATCTGAACAAAGCCATAGAGGAAAAAGCATATTTGAACATGAAGTTTTTCTATACACTGCTTTTTTGGTAATTGGAATTTTTTTCAAAATTCTCCCCAGCCATTGACTTCTCCTACTCTATAAAAAAAATTTTGTGAAGACAGAGCTGAGTATACCCCTGAATAAAAGGTACTATTTAAATTCATCATTTTCTTCTGCCCATCTTTTCCTTTTCCCAGCTATGCACTGACCTGCTGAGAAGTATGCTAACTTCTCAGAATGAGTTGTGGGCCCAAGCACATTCCAGGAATCACATCCATCTCATCTGCTAAAAACTGAGAGAAAACACTGGGAACTCCAGTGTAAATGTCTCCATTCTGTGGTCCTCATTCAAGAACAGTGTCAACTCCTTTCACTTTTTTTTTTTTGCTTCCCAGACTCTGAGGTCATATCTCCCTAGCCTATTTTTATCATCCAGCCACCTTACTTTCAAGGCACACAAAGACACCCTTACTACACTTTAAGAAAAAACACCAGTCACCATCTTCTCTTCATCTATGTCTTCTCTCTTTTCTGTTTCTCTGTACTCAAACTAGACTCACTTTGATTTCATTCTCCTAACTGAACATGCACTGAAAGATAAAATTCTGAAAAAAATTTCTATGCTTTGGTTTATTCTCCTTCCCCTAGGCTTTTCTGCAATTAACTTTATACAAATTATTGCCAGTTCAAACAATTGTACTTGTTTTCTTACTTTTGCATTTCTTCACCTCCACACACAATCTCTCCCACTTCACCTCTACTCCATGGTTGCACGTCATAATCCAGTAGGCTCTATTCCTACCTCATTCACAGCTTTCCTTGAAAAAAATCTCTGCTGCTTTTGCATGTCCTCCAGTCACAACCATAACCCTCACACCCAGACTGAGAGTACTCCAGCACTGCATCAGTGCAAGATCATAAAAAACAGACCTACTCTGTCATATTCAAATACTCCTTCAGCTTTGAGGACAAGTCAGTGCTATATATATAGATCCCAAACCTATTAAAAAAAAAATAGAACTGGAAGTCAATAGGGCTGTATCATCAAAGTGCACCAACTACTCCAGCTACTCATGCTTGTACTGTTCAGGAACCCCCTCGAACCTTTCCTGTTATGCAAGGCTTCATATTTGATAGCCCTGAGAGGTACAGCCACACATCTCACTTCTGATAGTTCTATATATTTTTACTGTAAAATTCCCAGGCCATCTTTCTCCATGTGTACTGCAAACGAACGAGCCCACAAACCCAACAGATGGCAGAGCATATGTAACAAATGAAAAAGATTGCTAATGTGTGTCTCCCACACACCTACCCTCCTTACCTAGCTATGACTAAATAAACATAAGACAGATACTATGGATTACCAACATTATCACTCTTTGTTCACCACAGTACATTCTAGTGCTGCTAACTAAGTAAAATAGAATGATGGAGAAAGGTGAAGCTAGCTGGAAAGAATATGTCTGATGACACTCCTTATTGTAAGAAGTCTCTTTCTGAAATGGAACACTAGCAGCAATGAGCATTATTAATGCAACACCCAGTAGGCATCTCAGCAAACTGGGCATGAACGGGCAAAGTTCTAGTCAGGACCCTACATCTCTTAATTCAGGCTCCCTCTGAGTCCCATTGCCAGAATCCCTGCGTCAATTGTAGGAACAGAAGTAGAAGTTTGATCACGTTGTTTCAAAGCTACACACTGTCAGTGTCAAAATCAAAACCCCAAGTTAAGAGCTGTCATTATTATCCATCAGTACTGGGTGGTACTGTAGTCAAAACCTATCATAAGGGATACCTGCTTTAACATCTAGGGGGAGAACAGATTCTCCACTCTCAAATGACTGACAATCTTGTCCTGAACTGTACTTTTTTATTTGCATTTTAGCTTCACTTTTCTTTGGTTTTTTACCCTGTGGGGGGAAAAAAAAAAGCGTGAGAAGACAAAGGTTACCTTCCCCCAAACTGTAGCGTATTCGTACATCCCACGCGTACATTGTTTCCTTGTTCTCAAATCCCAGCATCACAACTTGAGAGAGACAGATGATTGCGAGGGTGTGATTCAAGCCCTCATAGGAGAGCCCAGGATCCAAGCCACAGATGTCTTCTAAGGTCATGCTGCTCCTCTCCTTATGCCCTTTTGCTCGTTCAGATTTATCCTTGTACACCAGCATGAGCAAACAGTCTAAAAGAAGCAAAACTGTCAGAGATGATGAGGCAGAGCATAGACCATAACAAATTTCTCATCACTCTGCTGCAATACAAAGGTGCTTTAGACAACTGCAGGATCAGCTTGATCAAGTCAACGTGAAACTCCTACTTCTTTTCCCAGCCCACCCCCAGGTAGTTTACAGTCCTTGTTTTCAGGAAGCAAACACTGAAGGGGTGTTTCAAGGGTAATCTGCAGGCTCAGAAATAAGGAAGCCAGTAATAAATCTTCTCTATTTTACTCAAAGTCCGGTGGCATTTCAGACCCTCTCCTGAGTCTGGCAGGGACCAACTCATTAATTCTGAACATTAGGAGCTATGCTAGGATAGCTGCTCACATTACTGCCCCTAAAGACCGAGAGGCTATTGTTGTCTGTATTTTCATTAGAACATACTGAACCACAAATGAAATTCTTACAGTAGCTCACAGATTACCCAACCACTAAATGGCGAGCAGACTGCGCTGCGAGATTGTTACTGTTGGCTCAGGTTTCCCAGTTAAATGCTACACAGCAGCCATCGCTAAAAATCATTATGTGCCACACCTTCTTTTATTTATTTATTTTTTAGTGTTTGCTTGTGTCACCAGTTGTTTGTAATCCCTTCCCAGAGGTGTTTATTACACAGTAACTATGCAGTGGAAGAATGCAGTTCAAGTGCCACGGTCCCATGGCAAAAGTAAGCATTTCACAAGCAAACCCAAAAGACAAGAAAAGGGGAGCGACCTCTCCCACCTTTTGCATTTATGACAAAAGCAGCCCTCTTTCCCCCACATTCCTTTCCTATCACACAGCACTCTGTTGTAGATCAAATTAATGGTCAGTATCAAAGCTGCAACATCCGCAGTTTAAGCTGAGCTACAAACCACAAAAGAGAAAGACCTCCATGCACCATTTTGTAAATGCTGGGGGATGATGCTCCCAGCCCCAGTAGTGTCCTGAAGCTCTCAGTTGGGCAAGGGACAGCCAAATCTCCACACAGATGAAAAATGACTGAAAGACTGGACTGTCTGCTAACTAATGCAGAGCTTTGCATGGATCCCCAATTGTCTTTGTGCACCTGTTAGTAAAAACAGCTGCAACCATGGTATTTAAACATTCTGCAATACAGTTGTGGGTCTGAAGAAAGAACGACTATGGTTTGCATACCAAGAAAAGCAAATCACCAGGGGCTTTTTTAATAAACCTGGCTAATTTAGCTAGAATAAAAATAGTATTTTTGAGGAATAAGCTACATTATCAGTCAGGCTCCCTCATCTACCCCTTCGAATTTGGGTTACTCAGGATAGAAACTTGGGCCCATATTCACGGGTCTAGATACCAGCTCTAGGACCAACAGATGCCCTTTCACACAGGAAGGTTTCACAGATTCAGATGAGATACAGGTATTTAAGACACTAAAAATTTACTGTAACAACTCAGGTGATGAAGAATTACCAGGAAGCCTTCAGTCTTTCTAGCAAGAGCCTAGAAAAGCTGCCATAATCCATTCTGCAGCAATGTGGATTCATGTTTTCTTTGTGTAGGCAACATTTAGCCCTGGAAAGATACACTTTTGGGCCCAAATGTTTTCCCTTTTAGGAATAGATGGGGAAACCTGAAGCCTACTTTTCCCTCTGCAGCAGTAAAGCATTAGCTCTGTGTAACATTTTTAATTTCCCCTTCAGAAGCATGGAAACGATCTTATTTTTTTTTCTTCCTTAATTCAAAATGTCATTTTATTTTTAAATTGAAGTGATATTTTCTGTCAAAACACTGATCAAAAATAACTACCAAGCATACAATGCCAGCTTTTTTTTTTTTTACAGCCAGCAATCACCCCAAAGAAATAACTTCCCCCCCAAAAAAACATTCTTTTAAAAAAGTGCATTTCGAACGGGCACCAAATCTAATGGCTGTGCCTTGGAAAGTCACTTTTCCCGTTGTTTTTAGTCAGCGCAGGAGCTCACCCCGAGGCCGGACGCGGCTCCCGGGCAGCGCAGCTCTGGATTGGCCCCGCCGAGGGCTCTGCGGGCACTCGCCCCGGGGAGCCGGGCAAGCTCCGGGGCCCCGAGCCCCGTCCCCACCGCCGGGCCCCTCTTACCTGCCACCGGGGAGGGCTTGCGCAGCACCAGCCACCTGCTCTTCCACTGCAACGAGAGGCAAAGGGACAGGGTTAGCCGGGACCGGGCAGGGGAGAGCGAGCTCTCTCCCCTCCGGGCAAGGGGGCGGCGGTCCGGGACCCCCGCGGGCCGAAGGGGCGCCGGGAGCAGGGACCTTTTTTCCGTCTCTCAACTTGACGTGACCCTCCACCACCACGGAATCCGTCATCTTCAGTCATGATTCCGGACAGCTGCGCCGGCTCGCTGCGCCCGCCCCGCGCTCCGGCCGCCCGAGGGGTCACTTCCAAAATAGCTTTATTAGGGCCCCGCGCGGGCGGGCGGCCAGCGCGGCACTGCCCGGCCCCCGACCTGCCGCCTGGGGAAAGGGGGTCCGCGCACCGTCTCAATAATTCTTTGTTCGCGTGTTTGACTTCTGGGTTAGGGGGTCTTTTAACTATTTTTTATTAATTTTTTTCTCCAGGGTTTCAGAGCGCGAGGCGCGGGCCGGGGCACCCGCAGCGCCGCACCCCCGCGGCGGCCGCCTCGGCGGATTCGCTCCGGGCGCGACCCCCGCCTTGGTCCGGCTCCGCGCTTTGCGGCCGACCGCGGGACCAACCCGGCTCCGGGCTTTGCCGCTGACCCCAGAGGCTGTCCCGCGCCCGGGCGGCTGCAAAGCCCGGACCGGATTTCCTTCGTGGAGCGGGGCCCGCCTCTGGCTGGCCAAAACACCCCCTTCCTGCATCTTCCTTATAATGCCCAATTTTCACTTTTCAAAAGTATAATTACAGCTCTCCTTGGCTCCCAGAAGACACTGCCAACTACCCCAGATAAAAATACTCTTCTCGCTTTTTTTTTCTTCTTGCAATGCAACTGTCACGAGATAACAACCTGCTTACACCAAACCCAGAGCAGCTACAATTAATAGAATAAGATGTGTTAATGATGTCCTCAGATTTATTTTCACGAGAAATGGACTAATTAGAGTCCATTATTCCAAAAATACTCCTGCTGTATCTTATTTGATGGTAATTAGTTCTTCAGCTTTTTTTAAACAGCACTACAGCACATTTTTCTTTCAGTAGCATAATAGAAGGGGATTTTTTAGATGTTTGCATGTATTTCTTTCCTTTGAATCGGTCAGTTTGCATGGAATAGCATACAATTTAATAGAATCATCTTCTAAGTGTGTTTGCTAATGAATTAGGGAAGTGTTTGTTCAATTGGCTTTGCATTCTAATTCAGTTTCAATATAGCGTATAGAAAAAAATAAGATAAAATTTCACTAGTACATTTGAGTTGAGTTTTCATTTTAGCAAAGCAATAATCACTCAAAGGGGGTGAAAAATATGGAGAATTAGTTTCCATGGGGTAATGCTCAACAGAAAGGCAGGAGGCACATGCTGGAGTGCCCCATAGGAATGTGACTGATGTCAGGGGTGTGAGAAGTCAGGACATCTCACATAACCTGGACATCTCCTTGCCACCCCTCCTCTGCATTTGTGATACAGTGCTAGTCACCACACAGCTGATGCTCAAATGATTTTCATTTAGTTCCACCAAGTCAATGCAGGGACAGTGGACAAACAGGCTGCTTTGAAAGCCACAAATTAATTGTAATGCATTCAATGTATTCAAACTAGTATCAGGTGGAGATTTGTTATTTAGACCTTTGAGGGCAGAAAACAGATCGTTCAATATATTCTCTAAAAGCGTGTTATTGTTTGTACTGGTGCTGCTGTGTACTTGTATATGCAGCATAGATTTCGAAAAAAGGACAGCTAAAAAAACTGTACACAAATTGTCAGAAACACCAGTCTAACACCTTTCCTATCAATCTGCCACTTTCTTTACTGCAAGAGAAGACCAAGAGAATACACACAACACAAAACTGCAAGATCAAAAGTGTGCACAGTGTGGATGGATATTAATTTCAAAGGGAAACTGAGGTCACAGAACAGAAACAGACATTCACAATGGCTTCATCTTTGAGTGGAAACCTGTTCCTGATGAATCCCTACCAAAGAATAGGAAATAGTTCCTTCCTGCTGATGCAGTACTTGTCTTTCAGCAGCAGGTACAGTTAGTCTTGTTACACAATCACATTCATTTCAGGGCATTAAGCAAGCCAGACTCATATTGCAAATGGCCAGGGAGGCAGAGACAGATAATAAGAGTCTTCAGCTTGTTTTGAAATCAAGATCCCAGAGGTGGATATCAATTTTTCAAGCTAGTGTTTAGTGCCTCAGAAAAACAAACTAAAGGCTTTGATCTTGGGACTCACAGTATGCACAGCTGAAAACCATACCCAGGTGTTTACATCTGTCTACTGGAAATGTGTCTGACACTTGCATTAAACTGGGAGCACCACCAGCTGAAATCGACCCTTACAGAGGGATTTTCAGATGCCTTCCAACACAAAGTGTTATTTCATCTTTCTACCAGCTCTCAACCTGTAGAACAGCCTACAGGGCGATTCAAAGATTTTACTGTTCCTTTATACATAACAGACTAAGTCCAAGAAACAGAGGGTAAATGTTTTTATTAAACAGTTTACATCATTTATCTAGATTAGCATTGTTGTATGTTTGTACTTACACAGATTCAGTTTTGGTTATATTTCCTTAAAAAGTCTCTTACTGCAGATAACATGCACCACTACTAAGAAACCCGTGAGGACACGGCCAGTACTATAAAACAAAACATGCATCTGAATATCTAGGCACCACTTTAAAATCTTATCACCTTAAAACACAGCTTTGCTTGAAACACTTAAGAGGGTTCATAAATGTTCACTGCCAGGGAAGAAATACATTTCACATCAACACTTCAAGTGTACACATCTGACATGGCTAAAGGTTCTCTGTAACAGGAAAAAAAAGAATTTTCCATTCTTTGTCAGACTTTTTTTCTGTTGAATAATTTTCTGCCTGTTTTTGCTAATACAGCTGAGTCCACAGCCTCTAAACAGCTGCATATTGTAATAATTTCTTTGATTGTTGCTATAATAATTCCATAGACCATGACAGTAAAACCTGTGGTTTATGATATCACCAAATCCCCAAGGAAAATGTCAAGCTGCTCCCCCAACCATCCAGTTGAAAAATCTGTTACAAGAAACCTCCTTTCTGAATTATCTAAATAGTTGAACAACTTGTTAGTACAAAATCTAAGACATCTTCAAAACACTGTCAAGTTAAAGAAACGTTTAGGGATTTATCATCAAGGTGAAGTATTTCCATCGCTATCCTCAGGGCAAGGAGCAGATCACAGTCTGCAAAAGGTCCTGGCTGCATCAACCTAAATCAGATGCTCCAACTTCCAATATTTTTCAGGGAAAAACTTTGAGCTCTCAGGAGGTGTTGCATTAACCTTGCTGGAAAATTACACACCAGATTCAGCAGAGCTCTGAGGCACGTTCCTGATTTTACGTCAGTGGAACATAGAAATATGTTTATATAAAAATATGCTTACGTGTTTAGTTGAAACAAAACCTAAGCCCTCTGGTTTCTTTCCCCAGAACTGGTTTGTTGCAGTTAGCTGAGGAGCAGCTTTACCTACGATGTTCTCTTGGTGTCTCTTGACCTGAGCTTCAAGAGATCATTTTTCAGGGAGAGGGGATTTCATTTTTGGTCCTCCTGTTTGTTTTTTTATTTCAACTGAGAATACAAGGACAATGTTATTACGGGTTGGTTTGGGGGATGACAGCTCCACCAGAAACGGCAAAATATATCAAATCACTTTTTATGTAATCCGCCAAGCAGACAGAGAGTTGTAGATTTTTGTGCACTGTCTTGACATGTTTGGGGTTTTTTTATTAAGACAAATAAAGACAGTCGTGTATGTTGAGCAACCCACAGCCCTAGAATGCTTGATCAAGGCTGCTGACGTCAGATAGAACAGGCCTGCTTTTGATGGTCTGGCTTGGAATTGCTGAGAATTACCATGACAGTTTTCATACCAGCTTATAATAAAATATTTGTGCCACTTTAATAAAACCAGAAGACTCCTGAACCCTGCTTCAAATGTTAGCATATTTAACTGTTCAACTAGTTTTTCGGGGGGCTATTTTCTCATTAATCCACTTTACATAGTTTGTCACTCGTGTATATACTCCGGGTTTGTTGACTCTGCCACAGCCATCTCCCCAGCTGATAATTCCATAGAGGTAAGAGATGTCATTTTCCTCACAGGCCAGAGGTCCACCAGAATCTCCCTGCATTGAAAGTAAGTAAAGGTTATCTAATTTGATAGAAAGCAGTCAGAAGAAGATCAATTTGGGAAAATACCAAAATAGGAATGTTTGCATGTGAGATTTAAAAAACAAAAACAAAAAAAGGAAGCAGCAGTTTACTGAAGTTTCATTATAGAAAGCGTTTTTAGTCACACTAATATAATGGTGGATTTTTTTAATTACACATTAAACAAAAGTATCAAAATATCAGATTTTGTTTAAAAATATGAAATTCTTTCAGCTTCAGACATCTACTGAAAATCATGGTTGACTTAGATTATTTTCAATGGAAGTGAACAAGCCTTTGAGGCTTGGCACTGTGTTGTAATATCAGCACTGCATGGAGGGGTTACGTGGGTGCATTTGGAGAGTTTCTCGATGCAGTTTATTGCAACTTTCAGACAACGTGAGAGTTTTCAAAGAAAGGTGTTGCATACAGACACACTTTGTGACTGTGGGATGCTGTAATTTTATGTGGCATATGGGGTTTTGCATGTGTTTGAATTTGCTACTGAGTATTTACCTTGTCATTAAACCATAAACTGAAAAGCAGCCCAAAGTACACTACAGCAAGGATTAATTTGGAACACTTCTACTTATTTTAAACCTTGAAAACATTCAGGATAGGGGGGTTTATTATTAATACTCTTAGACTGACTTTCTAGAGAAGTTAAAATGTTAGAAATCAAAAATGTGACTTTGTAAATGGTACTGGGGATAGCAGCCATCACTCTAAGTTAAGACCAAGGAGAAATATATTTTTTCTTATCTCAGAAGAAAATTCCTTGAGACCAAAATACATAGGAAAATTGTGTTGCCTTTATACAAGGAGATTTCTGTGATAAGTGAAGGACATCAGATGAAGTCTTGTTTGTTTGCTTATTTTTCACAACTAGTGTAATTGATTGCAATTTTGGCACCAGTGCACTGATTAAATGAAAAAAAGTTTCCAAGAAAATCTTTTGAAAATAATCAAGGAAAACACATAATCTGTTTGAAGTTTCTTGGTCTTGGAATATTTTTATACATAACAGATGGTTTACAGGTTAATATCCTAAGTGTACATTAAGAAAACCAGAGGTCAGCTGCATCTGTTGTTACATTAAGAGGTCTACAATTATTTCTGCTCAGACTACACTACAAGTCTGACAATAGGGAAAAATGAATTACTGGTTCACTAATAATGATTTCATGTCATGAGCACTGTTCTTCAGCAACATCTGTGACTCTAAATTGCCATTTCTTAGACTTTGCAATTCTCTCCAGACCACTTGTCTTTGTGCTGCTCCTTTCCCCTTCCCTCCACCTTCTTTTCTCCCTCTCATTCCTGATCTCTGTTTTTCAGGGCAGGGATAGAGAAACAACTGTAATGCTGTCTCTTGTATTCGGACTTCCTGGGAAAGGCAAGGGGAGCTGGGCAGGCAGGGTAGTTTCCATCCCTCTGGCTAGTGAACACTTGCAGCCTGAGTCTCAGCCCTGGCCTTGAGCCACTGCTGGCTGCTGCCATTTCACTCTTGACACCTTTCTTTGGATATGTTTATGACCTCTACAGGGCTTCCAGCACACAGTATACACGATATTCCTTGCTCCACTTACACTGCCAACTATTAGCTATGTGCTGCCTTTTCACGACTTTATGCTAATAGAGCAAAACCCTCCTCCTTCAAAATGAACTGTAGATAAAATCTGAAGTTTTATGTAAGGAATAGTCTGATCATTCATTTTAAGAAGTCTCATCTATCACCACAACAATTCTGCATCGTTATTCGGAGCCGAGGTGTGACATAATTCAAAGTAGTAAGAGCATGAGGTCATTCCACGATAGGCTGAGGTTACGTAACACAGTTTCCAATTGACTGACATTCTACACCATTCAGTCACATCCACTATAGAAACCTCAGCTCCTTCCTCCAAACCTCACCACTGCTCCTCACCTTCTACCCAGGTGTCCTTATTTTCCCTCAGGCAAGAGGCAGCAGCTCTGGGATTTGGCCCCACACAGGCCCCACATGCTGTTTTTCCTGCCAGCACATCCCTGCCAGCACATCCCTGCCAGCTGGGCAGCAATCCATTGCCACCACCTGCAGGCTCAGCCAGGAGCCAGAGCAACACACCCTCCAGTGCACAGCCACTGCCTTATGTGAAGGTAGGAGGAACATAATACCCTGGAGCCCTCCTGTAGAGCTTAACTGACATTGAACATGTTAAATGAAAGTGGAAGCAGTCACATAAGGTTCTTTTCTTTAAGAACATTTCTTTTCTTTAGGAGCACTGTAAAATCAAAAGTAAGAATTGTAACACTGCAACATTTCTGACCAAAACACATTTCTATCACCTGCCTAGAGATGACACCCAGCCTTACCTGACATGCGTCAGATTTGCTATCGAAGTAGCCAGCACAGAACATATTTTCTGTCAGTTCTGTTCCATAAATTTCAGGACTTCTGCACTTCTCCTCAGGAATAAGTGGAACCAGTGTTTCTTGCAGGACATCTGAATAACCAGATATATCTTTTAAAAATTCCGAGAGGAAAAGAAAATCATTTTTATAGAATGTCATGAGCATAACATGAAAACACAAGGCACAATACAACACATTTAACCCATTTAGCACACAATAAACACATTTAACACCTCTCAGTAATATTCATGTTTTGGACATCTTTAAAATGTAATAATTTTTATAGTGATCACTTTCTGATCCTCCAGTCAGACTCCATGCCTTTTAAAATAACAGTATTGCCATGTCCAGCCATTAATCAACTTTGGGTTCTCTCATTTTCTAGAGACTTGGGAACAGTACCCCAGCACTCCTGTCCTCACCTCTTTCCAGACTGATAATAAATCATCCATTTATTGAACACTCCATTATTTCTTTTTGTCTTTAGACTACATGTTTAGATCGGGACATTTGCTCATACTTCATGTCTCATGAAAATGTGGCAGCCAGCTCCTCAGTCCTTCTCATCTACCTACGTATGTCTTTGCTATCTCAACATTGAAGCAGCACGGTCCAGCCTCATAATCCTAAATTCCTCCTCTGAAAGGATGGGATGATTTTTTCCACCTTTTTCAAGCTGAGTGTATGCACTTCTTAGCCCAAAGTCTATCTGGCCCTCTTCTATCGACATTTTCAAAGTTTCTTGATGGTGAAGTTAAAAATCCCCTCCATCTCTGACTAGTAAATTGATTGTATTTGGTTTGCAGTCTTGGTTGCCTACCTGGAGAAATCAGGGGTGGGATTCATTTTACTGAAGTGCCAGGTGTTGGCACTACAACCAGCTGCTTTCTCCCCTCCCAGTCCATGGAATCTATCTAGCTCATAGCTCATCCCATCCAAAAATTGGTGCAAACATTTGGTAAAGGGAACCACACTCCAAATTCCAAGGACTATAAAGAAAGTTCAGGGTGACTATTTCAGATGTAAATATTGTAAACACTAAAGGTAGATAAAAAGAATCTCACCAGAAGTCCCTTGCAAAATATTTTACCAAACTCCCAGCTGTATAATGTATACCTGAGCACTATGTTATTACTATCATCATTTTTGTCTACAGACACCAGCTCTCGTTTCACTCACTCTCATGCTTGTGTCCCCATCCAGAAATCTGACATTTCAACTGGTCAGGGAAAACAGTGTTGCTGTCCGGCAGGCAGATGGGCTGAACAAACTGGGACTTGACAGCACAACGTTGGCCATTCTTCTTCAGCTTAATCAAAGCTGCAGAACAGAAAAACAGAAGATACAGGAGGGAGAAAGTGACTGTTCCCTTTCTTTAATGGGATTGGCAGTAATGGGTCTCAGATACAAATTTAATTATCCCCTAAGCCTCTCTTAATTAAGATATTTCAGTCAAAGACAGACAGACTCATCTCAACAGCACCTGATTTCACAGCAAATTGAAGGCTGAAACATTCAGCTACTCCCCTTGTGGGAATATTTATTTTATGCTATGCTCACTGAGCAGATTTTGCTTCACTGCCTCTGTAGAGAAGGGGGAAGATAGAAAATACATTTGTCTCCTCCCACCTTATAGTTAAATAATAGTGACATATCCCCAACTTTCAGCTGAAATAAGTGGGATGTGCAAATACTCACTGCTTCTGAAAGCCTGGCCACTGGCCTAATTCCAATTCCATTAAAAAATTAATTACTCCAAGAGCTGGTGTATTTCGTGTCCTGTTATCACTGAGTTCAGTAAAATTCAAGATCTTTAAAATTAAGGAATGAACGGAATAAAACCTCGGGACATTTCAAAACCAAGCTTCTTGAAGCTACAAAGTATTACATAACCTACACAATTTTCACTAAGCAGTCGTGGGGCTGAAAACAGTGTAAATACGAAGCTGTGCAGCATCATAAGATGGATACTGAAAGATTTCAAAAATTGGTTCCCCTGTAGCAAATCCCTTTCATTTGTCTGTAAAGCAGCAAAGGGAGCTTTGTGATGGGTGGAACAAGGGCAGTATGTTGGTTTTGCCACACCACTCAAAGAGAATAGAGCTGAGGTAATGTGGACACACCTATTAAACCTTCTCATTGGGCCTTTTGGAAGCTCAAGGTTTTGTGAGCACAGCTGTGTGGAAAGCAACTGATGTCACTGGATAGTCTTATTCCTCTACCAGCTACAGTTTTTGGCCTTAGTGGAACACAGAAGAAGTATCTCACAGCCTGAGAAACCCACACAAACCTTGCTCCCACACTCAGCAGCTTGCTCTTCCTCTCCTTACCCCTCTTCCCCACTAACTGTCTGCTTCTGAATCCCTCAAATTTCCTAGCAAACACTCACGTGATAGTTGTTTCCTTTAGAAAATTATTTTCAGCAGGAAACAACTCTTCTGTCGCATCAGTAGAAATCACTGACTGGACAGAGCAAGCCCCTGCATCTTCCTCCCCCAACACAGTTTCTGCCTCCTCATTTATTCTTGCAATTGGGCTCATTTTAGGCACTCTATGTTCAGCTCTCCCTAGATTTGGACATAGCACACTGGTGAGGCATGCCTACCTAATTTCAGAGTAATTTAAAAAGCTATGAGATCTCAAAGCATCATGAGTGGTTTTTACCAGGGTATTTCAGAGCAGAGTAATGCCTTTAATCTAGTTTTTCTCCTGGTACGCTGTGACAGAGCTCCCACCAACAAAGAACTTGAATGCTTTTTGCTATAGAGTAGAAAATACTCACCATCTGGGAGCAAAAAAAGCCTGACCTAAAATATTCCCAATGTCAGGCTATTAAATAGTCTCACAGACAAAGTGCTCACACAGCTTGAGGCCCTAAGGTGACGTGACAACTTTTACAAGAGCAGATCAGAAAATAAGAAGTTGCTGTTCCATTGTCATTCTGACTGATATTATAAGGTCAATCAGAAGGGCATTTAACTTCTGACTGATAAGACAGCTGATTTTTAGATCTATCTCGGTGTAAAAAATGATTCTTAGTACCACAGATTTTCAGAGCAGATGGGGTTATTATATTCATCTAGTCAGATCCTTTATACAATACAGACAATAGAATTTTACCAAGTAATTCCTGCATCAAGCCTACAGTTTCTGGTTCAGTTGAAAAAATGCCTAATCTCACAAAGACTTAAGGTGATGATGAATCTGCCACACATCTAGGTAAATTGCTCCAAAGGCTAATTATCATAATTATTTAAAATTTGCAATTTATTTTTTATCTGAATTTGTCTAGCTTTCAGATGCTGTTACAGCTCTGGTAGAACTAAAAACCCTCTGCATTCAAAAGCCTCTCCTAGTATCTATGATTTTTCCACTATAAAGGCAGTTTTTAACAGACCAACTAAACTTGAAACTAGGTCAAGTAAATGGAAAATAAAACTGTCTGAACAAAAATACTCACCAATATCATGTTCAGTAGGATTGAACACGGAATACTGAGGATGCAAGATGTATTTCTCTATTTCAAAAGTCTGTGTTACATCAGTCGTTTTATTAAATATTTGTTGACCCAGAACTACTCTAATAGTGGATTTTAGTGGACTGTAATACAAAAGAGAGAACAAGCAGTTCTGTGATTAGCAGGACAAATGCAGCTGATTTTCCAGTGGCTGGGTATCCTATGAACCATTATAACCCTAGCCTTCCACCATGTCCATTGTTTACCCTCTCGTAATGCCTTTACCTCTTTCCCAGGCTTCCTGCCTACTGAGGGCAAGGAAAAAGATAACAAATGTTACAGTGAGCCCTGAGCTCTGTGGGTCCTGATTAGCCTAATTAAAGGCTGCTGCTTCTCAAAAGAAGGAAAAGGCCATCACAGGCACTGCTGCCCAGCTGCTGTTCAGCTAACAAGCATCTTTGGGGGGTGTAAACATCTCTTCTAGAAACTTGACTGAGTCAACTTAAATTTGGCTTTGCCAATGAGTACAAAAACAGCTCAGAAAGAAATGAGGGATCAAAAAATCAATATATTATATATAATATATCAAAAGATGAGTCAGTGGTGGATATCTCGTTTCTCTGGGAAACCAATCTCCTGAAAAAAATTGCAGGCATGGGCCAAGATTTAAAGGTGCTGGCACACTAACAACTCAGGAACATCTGGGGAGCTTCCACCTAAAAGATATCACCAATTGTGCTCTGAGATTAGTTTGATCTATGTTAAATCTGTTGTCCAGAATCAAAAGCATCCTGGTGAAGTCCCAACAGCACATGGATTTAATGGGAAACTCCCCAGCCAGAGGAGAACACAGTGTTTGCAATTCACACCATCTTTTCCAACTATCATTTTTTCACATTAAGACCACAGTCCTCTGATATCCAGTGTCCTAGGAAAGAAAACTAATAAGAACCAGAACAGAAACTGGGAAGTAAGGGACATGTGGGAATAATCAGGAAGTGTTTAGAAAAGGCAATATATTCTCTAGCTTTGAAAGCAACAGAATTCACATTTCACTCTTGTTCTAAAACCAATTCAATCTGCATAAGTCTACAGTGAATTTAGTTAGCAAGTGTCTTCCACATTGGAGCACTCCTATGTTTTGTTATCTAGTGCAGAAAAAGAAAATATCTGGTGTCCCATATCATGCACAGATGCAGAGTTCTCTGCATCATTGCAGTTTCCCTGGTTGCATTTCTGTGCCCATCGAGTACAGAAACACCACGGAGCCTCCCCCAGTACTGAGTATACAACAATGACCAGCAGCCATGGACTCAGAGCAAAGAGATTCTGGCCAATTGCAATGCAGAGAGACAGCAGCAACCCTGCTACAAGAACTGTGCCTAAGGTTAACAAAGGAAAGGGCAAAGTTTATTCTGTATTACTGGAATACAAGAAGACAATAAAATATTCTTCGATCAATATGTAAGGCCATGATTTTCTCAGTATTTTTGCAGTAGTAAATCAACCTCCTTGAAAATCAAATTTTGGGCCTGTAAAACAGTGGAAGTTCACTTTCTGGAACAGTATTTAGAATAATTTTAGAAGCACTGAATGGTTCTACTATGACTTACTGATGGTTCATTCAGGAAAAGAAATAAAACAGGAGAGGTTACAGAAAAGAAAAAAGAAACAATTGAGCTCCACAGGTATCTATTGTCGCCTAGTGGAAAACAGTTGGAATTGTGACTATCAGAGGTACTAAACAAACAGAAGAGCACAAATTACAATGCAGTAATTTTGGAAAATCTGTACGTACCAAACTACCAGCTGGAAGTGGGTGGAAATGTCCTGAACAGCTGCCAAAGTTAGTAGCTATTTCACAACATTTGAAAAACAAATGCATTGTGGCTTGAGCTCCAAATGCTTCAGTACAGCATTCACAGTGGTATTATTAGCTCTACAAGCTATCAGTGTCTGTATTCTGGCACAAGGTTCTCTGTTTCTCTTGGCTTCTTTACTATGCAAAAGAACAATGGGTATCAAATGATGTAATATTTTTCCCTTCAGTGTGATCAAACTGAAATCAGGGAAAGTGTTGAACATCTGTAGAAAATTGAGTATTTAGAATAAAGTAAGAGCATCTTATAATCAATATTTTCTCCACTGTCCCACAGGAGGAAAAAAACTCTCAAGAAAATCAGCTTCAGAAGTTTGACAGTTTAGTTCTTCCATGTGTTTTTTTGTAAAGCTCAGCCCACTCTATTTGTGTCAACCAACAGTAATTTATTGTCTCCAATAAATCACTGCTTGGCTGTCTCAGCTTTTCTGAACAAATCACAGCAGTGAGCATAGTCATCTCTGTTATATCTCAAAACAGGCATAAACATTCAGAAAGATAACCAAGAAGAAGAGAAATACTTCTGTTCCCCTGCAGATTCTTGCACATGCGATGCCCCATTCTATGTGCTGCTTCACCCTACCTTATTCCTTTAGTCAGGGTGTTTAGATTCTTTGAGACTCCTTGAGGAACAAGATAAGGGCTTATGAGACTATAGTACTCCAAGCCATTTTTTAGATCATGAAGAATATTCAAATTGCCAGAAATTCCTTTTAACACACTGGTCTTTTATAACCTCATCTTCTTTCTTTTTCAGTTCAGGTTTGTTGTGAGGACCCCCTGTCACACTAAGGGGTGAGTTTACCTGTTAGCAAAGCAGTGTGCTGCTGACACTACCCAGCAAGTCTGAACCAGGCTTCCACCGCAGAAACTCTCTCCAATATATATAGCTGCTGTCCAGGGATGAGATCCAGGCAGAGATGAAGATCCCCCAACAATCCTAGGTCTCACAAAACTTCTTTTTTTATGTCTTCTTCCACATGGTCTTTTGGTACCTGCAGAACTATCTACTTTGTCTGGAACTGGTGGCCTCCTTTCCCTCCTTGCTGAGATAAAAAGGGATATGGCATCAGATTACCAGAATCTTTATATTTCAAATTAAATATATAAAGATTTCAAATTAAATACATAAATGTTTTCAAATTAAATACATAAATACATTAAATTCATACACCTTCAGGATGTAGACCTCTCTTTGCCCACAGAGGTCCGCTCCCTTCTCTGGGAGAAAATTTGGGGGTATTGGCATGATTGTGACGAAAACAGTAGTAAGACACTGCTGCTATTTCAGGACAAGAATCACAGATTGTATCACAACTCCAAAAAATGCAAAAGAAGCCTGTTGTTTACTGGAAACAGCGAAATATTCAACACTCCTGGGAAGAGTAGAACATTCAAAACTGTACAGTGAAAGGTTGTTGTAGTATCAATAAATCTTCATTCATTCATAACATGGATTTTAAGAAAGCCTTTACATACCACAACTTGGAATGTCACAATAGTCCCAAGACAAACTGTTGTCCTTCATGATGTAACACCAGGGTTTATCATCATCATCTGGATTTCTAGTTAATTCAGGGGAAGAGGGAATTACAAGCATTAACCACGGTGTTGTTGCAAGCTTCCCAAAGGTTTTCTGCTTTTTCCTCTTGCACCATGCAGAGAACTGACAGGACTCCTAGATTTTGAGCCACCTGACAAAGCGCTGATGAAGTTCTCACCTACAAGGTGAGCAGCCTTTCAACAGAATTCTTCATCTTAAAACTAACCAAGACTAAGGTTCTCTAGGACCTGAAATACAGACACGACTGAACACCTGTAAAACTTGCCCACAAGTATTTGGATGCGTGAGCACGTTCACAGCGTTTAATTACAGCCCACACTGAAGTGCTTTAACAGATATCAGCTCAGCTATTTTCAGAACTAAATCCCATGAGAGACATTCCTGGTTTAGGTTATTTTTTAGGCAAGGAGATTCCAGCACAGGTAGATTCATAGAAAATCCATAACAAGAATAGCTAGCAAAAATGAATTTGCAAATCTCAGGTTCACATTCCCTGGAGAGTCTGAGGAAATGAAAGACTACCTCAAGAAATTATTGTATTCCTCAAAAAGGTTAAAAAAGAAAAAAGTAATGGAAACAGTTTAGCCCTTTGTTACCTTCTCACCTGAATCTGGTGTTAAACAGATTTGAGGTTGATTCCATTAGGGTTTGTCTGTAGTGCAGCCTAACTGCCTTTATCAATGCCTTATAAGTAACCAGAAATCTGCCCAGTTTACTCCTCCAAGAATATAGGGAGACTTCTAAGGCCCTGAAAGATCTTTATTAGACCAAGAAAAATAGACAAGGTAATTCAGGGCTCCAGATAAGCCGTAATTCTAATTTCAGCTGGATTTGTCACAAGCACTATCTGTTATTGTAAGGTTCTTCAATAATTTTTTTTCTTTTTCAATCTGACTACTCTTCAGAAAAAGATTAGAGCACTTTCAAATTCTCAGAACTGAAGAAGCAACACAGGTTGAGTCATCTTCCACCAACAATGTTTCTAAATTAGACTATTTGAAGAAGAAGATATCTGCAGGATTATATAGTACAGCAGAGATATCCCCAGAAATTGTAACAAGCTGACAAAAAAGTGAAAAGCTTTTTTCTCAGCTCTACAGAACATGAACACATCAGCTCCTACACCATTTTGTTCTCTGCACTGCAAATCTGAAAGTGAATATTGGGCATAAATGATGTAAATCAAAATGCTCAAGTTTTATCAAAGCACAAAATATGTGCCAGGTAAATTGCCACTGTGCTGGGACACCATAGATCAAATCCTGAAGTGTTTGCATGAGGACCAAGCCCTGGAAAGCAAGGTGGGAGGGTTTAAAGGAGGGGGTAGGAATTGTTTATTGTTAGTTTGTGTTAGATAGAGAAGAGCTACTTTCAGCATTGAGTGCATGCTTTGTATCATCAAAAAAATTAGGAAGCCCAGTACAGTCTGATTTTCCTGAAATACCGGTCTAAGTTTCATTAAAAAAACCAAAAAACAACACCAAAAACCCCCAAAACTCACACACAAAAATAAGCAATCAAGCAAACAAACAAAATCTTAGGCATCAACCAGTAATTTGTGGAGAATCATGTACAGTTTGGCAGGTTTAGCATTTGCTCATCTCCAGAATGAGAAATGTTCTCTCTAAATATAAATGTTTCCTTTATTTGTGGGTATCCATTGAACTCATGGAGACCTCAGAAAGAGAGGAAACATAAGGTGACTGAGGAGAAGGCACAAACCTATATAGCACAAGCTATTTTCATTATAGCTCAACAGAAAACTTCAGCAGAAATGTAGTTTATTGCTATGTGGTGCAATCAGAATCTTGAAACTGAAATCCTGTTTGGCAATAGTTTTCCTTTGTAAGAAATCCAAGAAATAAATTTGACATCCCATTTCAACGTTATTTAAATATAGTGCTTTGATTTTTCATTTTCAAATAACTTTTCTCTTTTGAAAATATTTTTTTGTGATATGTCTTTCACAAGCAAAGAATAAGAAATTAAATTTAGCCATTTCAGTTTAGCTGCTGCATTGATTTCTCCTTTTGGATAGTCATTAATGAACAATTTCAAAAGTTTTGCATTATGGTCTCATTTAAAAAAAAAAAAAAACATTACCCAGGGGGAAAAAAGGACCTGAAGTTCCAACATTATTTTGTGTCTGAGCTTCTCTCAGGAGACCCAGCTATTGATTTAGGCTATCTACCAGATCTTGTCTTCTGTACAATCCCTCTTGTCAGGCTGACTGACTACTAAAGTAGTAGTAGTCTTTTCTGAGGCGGGGTAACGCCTGCTTTGAGATTCTTGGCCCTTCTTGTTCCCACAATACATCCATCTCTTGATGTACAAGTACAGGACAAACAAGAACTTTCCTCACCTGCAGTAAGGGAATGGCCCCAAGCCAAGCTGTACTGCTTTCCCAATGTTGTCGACGTGAAGCTCTTGGTAAAGCAGGTCTGAATTCCAAGGCAAGCAGCTGTGTCCAGAAGTGGTTGTGTTGGCTGTACCTCTGTAATCTGTGCCATTGCCAATGTAGCACCGTTGGCTCTGGACTGGCAGAGGAAGGGACTGGTCAGGAATCAATGTTAATTGTGTGTTAAATACTCATTCACAGCTGAGGTCCCAAATGAGAGCCAGAGGGCCCAACTCTGTAGTGCCTTTCACCTCGCACAGGACCTGAAGGCATCAAACTAGGATTTTTTTAATAAAGAAAAAAGGAACCCAAGAAGTTAAAACCTCTGCTTAGAATTAGTAGTAAGTTAACCTCATTTTACACATGAGCAAGTAACTACTCAAGAGACAGAATGGCAGAAAATTAGACCTAAAATTTGTACTGTGTATGGAAGATTTCAGTCAGCAATCTGCAGCAAAGTCAGCAATATGGCTGGGATTCCTCTGGTCTAATTTTAGACACAACTGAACTCATCTCTGGAGGCTCACTTTTTAGTTAATTAAGAGAAACAGAGATTTCTAGTGCCAAACCAATACAGCCTGTTTGAGGTAACTTTTTTAAGATGAGACGGATCCCGTACACTCCTGTCCACATTGACTGAATCTCCATTGAAAGTACAGGGCTTAAGGCAACCAGCTCAAACAGAGATATGTGTTGTAAAGTACTGAAAACAATTCTGCCCAGCAAGTGCTTCAAAGGCCTGATTTTGAAAATACTTCTTTTAATGGCCTTGTGTGTACCCATATATATATATACTATACCCACATATATTACAAATATGTAACTACATATTTCAGACACATCAATTTTGCAAAATTCTAACTAGTAGGTTGAATTTTCTTATTTGAAACCCCGTTTTTGTCACCTGCACATGGGCTATTTCTTCAGATAGGTCTGACACATACATATTCTATGACCTGTTTACTCAGCTGCCAAGCTCTATCAACAGCACATACCAGCATTACGGCTGAAAAACATATGGGGATGCATTTGTATACAAATAGCTACACTGAGCAGAAAGCCTACACCTCAAAACACAGCTAAGAGTATCCCAAAGGAAACACAAAACCATCTAATGCACAAAGAGGATTAATTGTGACCAAGCCTCAGAGGGTTTCTTGTCCCAGCCATGTCAACGTGACATGTCCTTGACATGTCACAAGACTGGTGGAATCTTCTTCTAAACTTATAGACATATTTAAAGATATAACATCACAATATTGACCAGCTGTTGAAAAACACCGGCTGAGGATGGTCCATCACACCACACAGTGCAGACAGCTATTGCCAAAGATCTGTTTATTTTGACAGAATGAGGTGACACATGAACCAGGGCACATAACCAGCACTGAAATAATGAACCACAGCACTGAACTGCTGCTGTTAATTACCCTTCCAAGTCATCAGTGTAGTGACAGACCCCAAAACCACAAGCAAGCATATGGCATAAATTTGGGAGACGAAGGTCAAGAAGTTTGGTGGAAGAACATCAATTTTTTAGCATACAAACACTTAGCAAAATCCGCTTTCTAGCTTGGCCTGGCAGACACTTCTGACATGGTGAGACCACATTTTCTCTGACCTGCAACGTGAATCAAATTCCCTTTATTCAACGACTATGAATATAACATTAAATCAAACCCATATTTTAACAACCATAACCTAGGACCTCACAGAAATAATTTGCCTATCATTTGTATTGTTAGCAAGAGTAACCATGTCTTGGGAAACCTGCCATTTATTTTCTGAGCAAGTTTCAAGTTACACTGCTTTGTTTGGCTGAAACAGTGTCATGAAAATACCACCATCATGCTGTATGCTGAATTTTTTCGTTTGTCCAGGGAAGTGCCAGGTGCTGTGTTTACTTGTACTGTATTTATTGCATTCAGAAACAGTTTAGAGTGACTACTTTTATGAGAAAGAAACAAGAGATTCCATTTCAGTACAGACCCAGGGCCATATTCTGCAATACCAATGGTTTGGACATCTTGCAGATGGTGTTTACAAGTTGTGCTTATCCTTGTCAGGCTTAAAATCCAATGCATCTCTGTTTCATCAGGTCTGCCAGTCACTGCTAAAGCTGCCAGCATATCTTAACTGGAAGAATTTGACTCCTTTCTAAATCATCCCTCACGTTCTCCTTCTGTGGCTAAGAAGTTTAAATTACATCTTGCACTTGTTGAGGGGAACAGCAATATCTCTCAAGAAGTTTTTTGTTTCTTTTTGGTTTTATAAGGAGTATTTTGGACACAGGCATAACGTGAGTTAATTTCCTATCTTGTGGAGAAACTTCTGAGGTAAAACAGTTGTTTCATCAGTATCTTTCCATTGGTCCGTGCTCCACTCCAGAAAGCTTTACCTGGCAGCAGCACCAAGGTACCCACTAAGGCCATGAGAAGTATATGCAAAGATTTATACAGTTTATCACCTATAATTCAGAACAAGCAGTTTTCAAAAAATGTCTCTGCAATTATTGCAGTCATATAGATCTTTTGCCTCTAATTCTCTTTTTTTGAACTGTTACAGCACTGAAAAACTCTCTTTTTCCCTCTTTGTCAGAAACAGTGTGTAGGTGGTCTGCTTTCAGCAGTTCTTAATGGATTGCTCTGACTAGGAATTGCTCAGTCCCAAATCCATGTAGCTTCCACAATAACTCGTAACTCTGAAACATATTTATTTTCTTGTGTGGAAGAAAGTAATGGAGGACATAATATGGGCTTTTCTTGTTCATTCACTTCCCTGTACTACCACCAAGCACTGCTAAGAGTAATGGCCTAAACTTTCAGAACATGAAAGTATTGATGCAAATGCAGATTCAACTTACTCTGCAGTCTTATGCCACTATCACACCGGTTCATCTGTTTTAAGAAAAAAATACTATTAAAATTTAAAACTAGAAATAATTTCTTGTTGTATTTTATTTTTTAAATCCAAGGTATTTCAATAGCTCATAGAAAACATTCCATTTGTGTTAAGATTTTATATCTTATAAGCAAGTCACAACAAATCTTTGACTTTTAATTTTCAAAAAAAAAAAAGTTTTGGGTCTTAAAATTAACAGCAACCTGAAATAGCAGTTATCCAACCAGTTCTAATTGCTAACTTCCTGAAAGCATTTCACAAGACTTTTTGTCTCCAGATCTTGTTTCAATTCCTGTAGTTACATACCTGAACATTTTTAGGAGTTTCTTTTGAAAGTCCCTCTGCAGAAAACAATGAATCTTTCACATTTTCTTTTCACCCAAAACACCTCATCATCAATTTTCATTTTTTTGTTTTTGAGCTTTGAATGTATCTTCCTTACAGACACACATAAGCTGTTTCATTCTATTTACAAAAATATATTTTTCCCCCAGTGGTTCTAATTCTGGGACAGGATGGTTTAAAGTAACCCTTTCATTCAGCAGTGCTTTGATTTATCCCTGACCAACATGTAACGCTTTTATTAACTACAAAGTTAGATTAATTTTTTGTATTGCTCTATATAAGCTGATGGCAGGAAGAGAGAGGAGGGAAGAGGAAAAGGGCATATCCAACCTAAACCTCCCCTGACTCAGCTTCCTCGAGATGAACAGCAGTGAAAAATGGCATTTTATGCCTCTGCTAAATTTACTGCTCTCATGGCCTCAACATTACACGATGTGTTGCTCTTCAAGCCGTGCCTTCCAAGGGTATAAGCCAAATTTCCTTTCTACATGAGCTCAGACTCATTGGATGCCTGCAGAAGGGTTTGTGTTTTCTTTATTCAGCCAGAAGTTCCCTGATCTCCTTCCCTGGGCAGCTGTGAGATCCCCTCAGAGATGAAAGGTGTGAAAGCCTTTGATTTCAGGAAGCTGCACTTCCCCTGCTGCACATGCAGCCAACCACTACTCTGGGCTGGCAGTAAATGTGGGACAGAAAGGAGTCTCCAGTATTCATGGAGATTGCTCTTACAGGCATCTCATTTCATCAAATAATGCACTGAAACGCAACAGTCACACACCCTGCCAGGTGTTCTGAAAGCAATAAGGCAAATATTTCTGTGCTTAATGAAACAAACACCACGCAGAGAGCTTTGAGAGACATGCACATTAACCTAGCAATGCTTCCAAAGGAAGACTTGGGTTATCTTCCAGTGCGTCACTATGCCACTGAAAATCTCTGTAAATATCTAGGAAGGTGCCTGAGTGGGCACCAGGCTCCACTGAAGAAACCAGTTGCCATTTTTTTCACCTTTAATGATGAGAATGTGAAGTCTGATGATTTGGGGCAGAGAATTGCATGGCAGCAGCACCAGGACTGGACTGTTCCTGGCTTGAAGAAAACTGTTTCACATTTTCCTGCCTGTCTGTGAATGTGAGGAGCACCCGCTGCAGCTTTCAGAGTTTAAAAATTAATGAACACATACCACAAGTGAAATATCAGGGAAGCTATATATCTCTATTTCAATATAACTCAATCATACATTTATAATATTTACCTAAATTTCAATATTTCTGTTAGGGGTCATGAACAGCAGATTGTACATATTTATAAAAAATAATTTCTTCAAATACTTGTGCCACTTTCTGGTTTGTTGAATAGCAGTAAAACTTCTGGACTTACAGCACCTAACACTGGAATGGATCCCCACTGAAACTGCAGCCTGATTATGACACAAACAATCTGTCTGAGCTAAAAGCTAGGCAGAAAGGTGGAAAAATTGATTTTTGTAATCAATTAAATCTAACAGAAAATTATCATGTAAAACAAGGATGGATTCAAGACTGTGAAAACAAAGTGATTTACAAGCACAAAAAAATCTCTTTAAGTTGCATCCTGACATAAGGATGGCACACTCCCTTTACTGAAACTAGACTTATTTTTTAATATATTTCTTCTTCAAAGTATCTTTGTACCTTTATACTTGCAAATGCTTAGATCATCTGAGATAAAATTGAAGAGATTTATGTCTGTTATAAAAGCTAATGTACAAAGCTTCCTTCTGAGTAAGTTGAATTTCTTTAATATAGAAGTTTAAATCCAGAAATCTATAAACTCTGCCAGTATTTTCATATGGCTTAGAAAAGTAATATCCTAGATAAGAGCAAGGACTGGCTCTTTTTCCATTTCATTTTTCTATTTATTATCTTCAATTCTAGTACAACAGTTGTGATTTCCAGAGTCATAAATGCAATCCAACAGGTAGGTATATAAAGCTAATAGGAGCAGTGTATTTAGGAAATAGGTTGTCAAGAGCTAGGGGAAAGAAACTCCAGCAACAACAAGCCAATATCAGTGGTACATTACTTTGACAGTTGCACAGACTACCAGGACTTTCAAGAGTATCTGAGTGCCTAATTCATAGTGAAAAATTTCATTCTTTTGAATATACCCTGTAGGTCCCGATGTGCTTAGAGTATGGGCCAAAATAACTCTCTGGACAGGAAAAGAGACTGTGTAACAATTAATGAAGGTCAGCAGATGAGCAGCTGCTCTGTAGAGAGACAGTAATGAGAGGTGGTGGCCTCTTGAGCCCCCAAAGCATCCAGAGTGGGCTGAGGGGAGAAAGCAGGAGATGGGAGAAACAAACAATACAGTAATCCAAGAATGACCTGCATCACATCTTCCCTTCAACCACCTTCCTAACCGACAATTATACAGGAAAACAGATGGCATGGATTAAGGGATATCAGTCCCCTCACACTTCAAGAAATGTGCCCTCTATAAAACATAATGAACTGAAACCACTGACATGTCTCAAATAAATCAAAAATAGGATTAAAAGCACCTTTATGGCTTTCAATTAACCAGCACCCAGTAACACTGCTGCCAAGTCAGGCACTCTCACAAGAGTAAGAACTAAGGAGCTGCTTCATATTAGCAGCTGCTAATATTAATCATATTAGTTTATACTAGGATTACAATAAACACTTGTCATTTGAAAAGGCAACACTGTAGGAATGCAGAGCAAAATACAGAAAGCTTAGTGCCCACCGACATCTGAAAAATTCATGTCTATGTAAGAATAAAGAAGTCCTCTGTGGATCTTGAACCTACTCCTATCTCTGGCTGGAAATTTTTTTTTCCTACTCTTTGGTATCTGCCCTATCTCTCAATCCTTACAGAGGTAGTCCTTGCTGTATACCATGCTGCTACCAGCATAGCTCATTAGCTCTCCTCTCTAGCCCACATTTGCCAAGGTTTCCAATGTAAATGACTAATCCATAACCTCCATGCAAACAGTACTTCCTTCTTCATTTTTGTTTTTCTTTATATTAGCCAAAAGCCTTATTATGATCCTAAAGTTATAAAGAATGCTGGGAGATCAGAAGAGCCTCCCTATTACTGCACATATCTGCCACCTCCATAAATGACACTGAATAGTTGTTTTGCAAAACCACAGCTGTCTCTGGTCTCCTGTTCACCATCCCCTGGAGTGGCATGGTCTCAGTGCAATGAATCAGAGGCAGGGACTTAGTGGACAATGCCATGCTCACCCATTTCTTCATCTCCCAATGCCCTCTATCATTGATCATCGCAGGCAACAGTCTACTGGGCATCGTTTTTATCCACATAACTCCAGCATTATTTGAAATTTTTTTGAATAATTCAAAATCTGATAAAAGTCCAACACACCATTACTATTTCTGCAGTGGTGCCCTAGGCTTTCTCTTCATTATCCTCGCATTATTAACCCATGCCTTCCCCTCATTCAAATTTCATGGGGACCTATAAAACTTGTCCTCTGCAAATAACATAATCACCTCTCCAAGCCGTATTAATACATAATGTTGCTTTTTTATCTGTTGTTCCATCTATTTTTCCACAACCATGGAGAAATAATAACTTTATTATGTTTCAACCCAGTTTCATTACTAAGCCCAATGCTTTATATGTGCAAACAACAAGCATCTTCTCAGCCCCACTTAGAAATCTTCTTCAAGTGTTACTTACAGACTTACTTGTCCAAGTTCAGTGGGGGACTGACTGACAGGTTGAACACCCACTTATCCTTGTCAGCCAACTGACCTTGTTACTATACTTCACCCTATTTCCCCCTGTGTTTCTAGAAAGCAAAAAATTAAACACTAATCCAAAAGCATTCTAGTAGAGCGTAAATATAAACCAGAATGTTAAAATTCATTATCTTCTGTCTTCTTCAGAATAAAAAGATTTAAAACTTTCCTTCCAGCCTCCAGAGCTGAATTTCCTTTACTGAAGTACCTTTTTTAGCAGAAAACTGCAAACACCCTATTTCAGTAAAAGAACCACTAAAAAGGTGGGTTTGCTGTCATTTCTGCTAATTCTATTACCATAAACTCCCCCAGTTTAACCCCCAAATATGTGGCCAAGAAGGTTTTTTTTCCTGTATGTAATTATATATTCAGCTCTTCTGTCATCTTCCTTTTCTAAAATCCTCAACCTACTTCTGACATACACCACATCTCCTTACATAACCAGAAGCCTTCCACAATTAGCATTCCAACTCATACTTTCTTTAAAGCTATGGTACCCCTTTAAATCCATTATCCATAGCCTAATGAGGAATACCCCAAACACTAGAAAATGGTGTTTTCAAAAATACGTTCACCAACTTCACATTTCGTCATAACTAAAATACTATCAAAACTGTTATGGCTACCTAAACCTTAATCCAAAGAAAACTCAAAACATACAATCCTCTGTGCAGTCCTCCCAGTACACTCGAACCTACTGCAACCCACAACCACAGTGAGCAAATGTTTCAGGAAAAGACTTGGTGACTAAGTAAACAGAATAAAGATACCCCATTAACAAATCTGCCAATAAATCAAGAATAAATTTAAAATACAAATAATTACCCAAAATTTACTAAAAACCAACACCCAACCAACAGTAACAAAGCAGTGGTAAGAAAAAGGAAGTGCTTTTACATGGAAATCTGGCAAAATATATATTAATTTTCACTCACATATTATCAACTAAAGCAAATAGTATGAATGCAATGGTGAGGTTTCAACCACAGAAACCTAAAGGCACTAACCCCCTGAAAAAATTCTACATCGCCTTCCTTTACCCTTCAAGCCCCTCTAACTTCTCCATAAATGCATATTAGAATGAATTATCTGTCCTCTGGCCAGATCACTCCTCCTCTCTTTTTAGCTGTGTGTCCCCTTCTGTTCATCCAGCATCTCCACCATGGCTCCTATCTGTCCAAAGAAACATAAAATTTCAAAGTAATTTTACAATTACGCGTTTATAACTGTTTGTCATCAGTTATCACCTAGTGAAGCTAAATATTTCTGAAGTTAATTGTCTACCAAATAAGTTCTCTCTCCATTCCCTATGCCAGCCTGGGCTAGAGATAAAATATTCCACTCACATCTTTTAAGGTTTCACTTCTTGCCCACATTTACCACTCCTAAAGTGGATGGGTCTGGGGCCTTTTTATAACTTTTTCTGTTCAATGAGACAACCATTGCTACTCATGGTTGGACAACTGATTCTGCATCTTCACCTAGAGCCTGGATTCAGAGCTGTCTCAGCAAGAGCTGTTTCCAAAGAGAATGCAGCACTCCTTGAGCACAAAATCCTTATTTCTGAAAATAGGTGCATATTTAAGGGCAATTATTCTGAATTGAACTTAATTAAACATGGGTCCTTGAACAATTTTAAACAACATCTGTTTGGGGAGAGATTTGTTGGTGATGTATCTACTTTCCTTCAAAATTAAACTTCACTGAAATCTTATGCATATAAACTGTCTCAGAACACTTTTTAAAATGGCAGTTCTTTCTTTAGTACTGAAAGATTCTTCTTTAAGAAGAAAATCATGTATTACCACAAAGAATAGAAATCTATATTAGAAACTGTCTTTTGTATATCAATCTCCTCTGTTAGGGATATCTCCTCTGTTACTTTTATCACCTCTCAATTTTTTTTTTTTTAAGTCAGCTCATAATTTTCCAGTAGCTACATGGTCATTTATGATAATGGCCTAGCAATATATATGAATATATACACACACATATATAATGATGGTTTGCAAGAGAATTTTAAGATCAGAGAAAAGATGAGTTTTGAATACTGACAGGGACACTGTAGTCCAAAAAGTAATGGACAGATAAATAGGTATCTTTAAAATCACAAAAGTTATGATTATTCTGTTACTCACTGTTCAAAGAGGAAGAATAAAATTACTAGGCAGTAGGTTTTTTGTTAACAATAGAAAATACTTCTTTTCATCACATTTAAATTCTGGAACTTCTTGACATGGAATGCTGTGAAAACGAAAAGCATAAAGGAGTACTAAAGCATTTAGACAAATTCATGGAAAACAGGTAAAGGTCTCACAGATATGATGGTCCAAGCATCTACTAAGTAAATCCTCAACCAAGAGAAGTGTTTCTCAGTACTTTCCTGCTGTTTTTTCTCCTCAGTCTACTGTGCCAATGCTCGAGTCACAGTAGTACTTAGGCTTGTGATCTGATGGATGAAGGATGGTACTTCATTTATTAATATTTGTTGAGTATAATATTAAGATAAATTAGCTGGTTTTCCATTAGAAACATATGAAGACTGGCTATTCTTTGTGTAAGTCAAGGGCAGAGGACATCAGAGATACCTCAAACACATCACAGCTCAATAACAGGCTGGGAGACTTACTGTTTATTAAATTGATCGATTTCTGCTTCAAAAAAAAAAGGAAATATAAGAAGACATTTTTGCATCCCACCTTGGCTTATAGGTTGCCTCTATAACTGATAATTCAGAATAAAGTATACTTTGGAGAGGAAATACTGTAACACTTTCTCTGAATCAAGCATTATAGCCACCAGCTATTCCAACTAAAGGGTAACCTCACAATTACATCCTGTCAGACAAGGGAAACTATACAAGATAGTAAAAAGCAAACAAAGCAAAAAGCCATTTCTGTTCACAGCATCAAATTAAAGGGTCAAAGAAAAAATTAATCCAATAAATATTTAAAAATCAGTTCTGAGTGCTCAGAGAATACAAGCCTGTAGCACTTTGACCAGAATGCCATTGCCCTAGTGTGGTGATACTATCAGGTCTATAGACCTGAAGACTCATTTATTTGCATTAATTTAGAGTGACTAAATCTTGACAAAGGGTTTTTTTCTTTTTTAAGCCTCTTTGCAAGGCCCTGACACATAAACACAATCCTTCAGTTCCCATTCTGTGTGGGGGTGTTAGGCAGCTGAATGCAGATGGACTGTAAGCATCCAAAGCTTGTTTAGCAAACCAAGTGTTTGCTTTATTCTTTTTCAAGTAATCAAAGAGCCCCTGCTTATTTCTCGTTCTGAGCTAGTCAGACAGAAACCGGTATTACAGCTATAACACTGCCGTCCTGATATTTATGATCCAGGCCCTGCTGGGTGGATGTCTCTGTGCACCATTGCCGCTGTGGGCAGGGGAAGCTGATACAAAACAGGAATTGGAAAAGCAGTTTCACGTGAGAATGAGCAGAGCACAGCCCTGCCCCGAGCTCCAGGTCACATGCGTGCTGTGCCGCCCCTCACCCAGATCTGTGCGGCAGCGTTCCCAAAGCCTGGGACAGTCTCCCCAGGGTAACTAAAGGACAAAACAACAGAGCTAAAGAAATGCTGCTTATGAAGGACTTAAAAGACTCACAAAACCATTTCGCATGATTCGTCCGGTACCTGGTGAGGTAGCAGCTCTTACACCATCAAATTCAGGATGCAGCTCTTACACCATCCAATTTGCCCATTTACTCCTGCTATTTGGTATTCCAGCTGTACTGCTGGTCTCCCAAATGGATTTTTTTTTTCCCAGCTGGAATAGTTAGCTACACCATTTGTTAACAGAGTAACAAAAAGAATGCCAGATACAATTGCAGTGTTCATTAACTTTTTTTTACCCCACTACACATTCAGATCAAGGAAGTACCCACTAGAGCTTCTGGGAGTCATGTCCTCAATTTTGATGAGCCATGGGATTTATGCACTCGGAAAGACACAGACAGTGAATTGATGGGGTCACAGGCTGGTGTGACTGAAGGTCTATTATAATTTATGCCTAAAACCTGCTGTATTTAAAAATTAAACACTGACATAACTGGCAGATTTAGCATGCAAGCAAGCTTTACGAGCAGATTTAACCCTTGCAGGGATAAATGTCAAGTCTTCTAGATGAAAGTTGTATCAAAAACTATGTAGCATCTAAAATGCAAAACAAGGCTAACACATAGATACCAAAAAGCAGATTGCTCTGCCCTGACCCACCAGAGAAAGTAAGAGGGTTCGTGTAAGCTGTACTGGGTTAAATGTGCTATTAAATTAAAGTGTAAGGTAACCCAAAGGGTGTGCATTTTCTTTGTCCCACAGTAATTTAGTGCTACCAAAGAATGGCTGCTAGATTTTGTCAGATGTAAATCTCTGCTTTATGAAGGGATGCATGGATCTGCAGGGAGACAATAGTTCTAGAGTACAGCTCTGTGACTGATTCTGCAAAATGGAAGCATGCACTTATTTTATAGGCATGTGTAATTGGATTAAAATTTCTGTGTTTGATTTTCTATAAAGTAAAGGACATGAAAAAATATTTTTAGGATCAGAGTCTCAGTGGTGAAGTGTGTGTTATGTTTTACACTGGAGAAATACATTAAACCCTTGTTCTGTGTGACTCTTCGGTTGTTACAAGAAATGCCCTCAAATGCAGAATACAGCACAGAGCCAAAATCATCAGCTTCACACGCAGATGAAAACTCCTAATTTCTGTCTGCCTGTAGGTTGTTACACTTACCAATATTGCAATACTTTCCTGCATAATTTTCTTTGCAATCACATACTATTTTCCCAGTGGAGGTAACCATCTTGCACTCTCCACCATTCATGCAAGGATCATGAATACAACCTACAACAAAACAAAAAAAGATCAAACCAAAGGTACAAATTATTCAAAAGAATCAGTCCATTTTAACTTACTGTAGTACATCTCCCCTGTGCATATGCATTTGGGGGAAGTTTTTCTTTTTTGCTTATCTCAGACCTACACTTGTGATAAATTAAAGAAAAGGTAACTCAACGGATTTCTGCCCACTAAGGTCTGTCTCATTGTTTTCACTGCTATTGGATAATGTCAGCTATTGAAAGACATTATCAATGAACAGTAGGTAAAATGGGGGTGGTGATTATTATTACTAGTGGTGATGGTATTAACCCTTCTTTCTCTAAGGAGGGTTCTGCAAGTTCCAGTCTTGCCACTGAGCTCTTTAGAATTTATAATAACATATCTAGTAGGGAGCTCAGTTAAATATTTAAGATCTGTTATTGGGAAGGCCTATCAAATTTCCCAACTTTCCCATGGACTCCTAATGTCCTAGAAAGCCACTGACTCTCCATAATTTAGTTTCCAGTTACATAAGGTGGGAATAAAAGCACCTGCATATTTCAAAGGACTTTTATAAAACTTATTTGTACGGTAAGTTACTTGTGAATCTGGGCAGGGTAAAAGTTAGCCAGACTGAGCCACACAATAGCCATACCAGAGCACAAGTATAGGTGAGGCATGGTTTGCTTCCCAAAATCTTTCCTTCCAAATGAAAGGTGCCATGCTGGCTTCATCAGATAGGTACAACCGGAAGTGTATGTCCTGTGCTGGCTGGCCAGGGTGTTGGGTTCCTGGCAGCCCCAAAACAAGGAGGAAGCTTCATAACATAAGCATCACCCCCAACAGGAATGGGCCAAAAATCTTGAGGACTCTGGGGCCAATGCAGGCCTTATGGGTAATGGAGATGGGTAAAGTTTACATCCTGGCAATTCAAGAGTGGGATGGGCTTGGGAAGAAAAACACAGAGGTGAAATAGCAATATGAAGTGATTGCTGGTGTACAGGGTGTGCGTCTCAGGCAGGTTATAGCTTTGGAGAAGAAATTTTACCACTTCTACTATATAACCTGTTGCATATTCTTACATGCTGGAGATCAGGGTTTCATTCCTCCAAAAGAAAACTCTGAGGTGTGTCCCTAAAGTTCATTGTAATGCATCTAATTGCTTCCTCAAATAAGGATGAAGGGATTTCCTGGGTCAGTATAACTGTTCACACTTGGAAAGAAAAATATTGTCTTTTAGAGAGGGTACATGAGCTGCAAGGGCAGCATTAGGGTGTGTAACTCAGGCTTTGATACCCTTACTGTCCTTTATCCCCACTCCACGCAGACCTACAGCTGTGATACAAAAGAGTGCCTTACTTTTGTGTTCCACACGCCTACACTCGATCTGGCCGTTCACACACGTGCACTGCTCCACTACTCCTTGTTGGACTCTTGACCAGCTCACACCCACATCAAAGAACTCGTAGAGACTGTTGTCAAAACATTTCTCTGAAACGAGGTTTTACAAACAACACAAGCTTTCAGATGTTACTTCTTGCAAGAAACAGCACCACAATCTCCATCATACCCTGCTCATCCATTTTTTCTTCTTGAGAAGATCCATGTTTGTTGGCAGTGCTTCTCAAGATAGCCAGCCTCCATAGTGTGGAGGCACTGAGCCACTAGAGCAGCAGCTCCAGGAACCTCGAGACAGAGGTGGCTTTCTCCTAAAGCCCTATAAGCAGGACAGCATCACTGTACCCAATATGTGCATATACATAAGGGATAAGGCATCACCTGAAATTGTGCTGCTTTTTCATGTCTCTGTGCCCTGCCTACTAGATATTAGTAATTTCTCAACATGTAAGGGATATTTAAATCTTCAAATAAGCAAAGGAAGGGAAAGAGGCTTTTTGTGTTTCCCATGCTCGGAGCATACTTGGATTTATAATTGTACAGTCAAGCTATTTTCAGTTGTCCTGTCAGGAATGGACTGTCTGTCATAACCATTTGGAAATCCACCTACACAAACATTCATGCTGCAGTGGTCTCTCCCATCACAACAGCACTACCTTTTCATTAAGTAAACATTAATGAGCTCTACTTACTATTCATATTTCATGTTGTAACACTCGTGGAAGAAGATACTTACTCAGCTGACAGTCCTCGCCTGTGAATTCCTCGGGACAGGTACAGTGGTACATCCTATGGCTATGAGTGAGAGAACAGGTCCCTCCGTTTTGGCAGGGGTTGTCTGCACAGTGATCTAGAGAGGCCACGTAAGAAGTTGTTGTTAATAAGTCTGAGGTATAAGTCATGTTTTGTCCCTTTGGCTGCATGAACCCTTTTGGTTCAATGCATGGTGGGTTTAATACCACCTGTTAACCTAAAACAGTTTATCCAACCAATTGACAGTGGGTTTGTTTCCAGCTGTAAGACAGCTATATTTATCCAGCTTTTAAAAACCATATGGTAAATCACTGAGCTGAACCTTCTCCCCCCAGACTAAGTTGTCTGAAGGGGTAGGTCCAGGCACACCTGAAGTCACCAGAGCTGGCACTGTGGTGAGGAAGAAGATGGGACAGGTGGGACAGGTGCCCACAAGATGGAGCTGTGCCTTTACACTGGGGAGGGAGGAAGGCTGCAGCTTTGCCTCTGCCCGGCTTGCTGCCCTGCAGCCTTCGCATTGCAACATCCACCACCGGATCAGGCATCTCTTTCAAACTAAACGAAGGACAACCCTCGACGGAAGAGTTTGCTGTGGGATTTTGGAATGTGTCTAAAACTAATGGCAGCTGGAACCAAGGGGAAAATTATAAAGCAAACCACAAAGTACATCCAAGTAAATCAGGCCAAGAAAGATTAAAACTGGACCAGTATAGCATATCTCCATTTACTAAAGAATTTTCTAAATGATGTGAAAATGTGGTGAGAGAGGAGGTATGTGCCAGGACAACTCCTGCAATAGAAGCTTTACTTGGCAATGTGCAATGCAAAAGTAGTAAGAGTCTTGCTGGTCAGGCAGTGTTTCTGATTTCAGGCAGTGCCAAGGGATGTATCTCCCCTGAAGTTAACCAACAGCATGTTTACACGTGCTTCAGAGCTGGCCCAACAGTCTGTCTGCATTCAAATTTTCCTTTTTAATGCTAGTCAAACTGTGCTAGGCCAACTCCAGAGTTACTCAATCCAGGTGCTTCTTCAGCTAGACAGTGAGTCCTGAGCATGGGGTGCAACATATAGAGGCACAGGCACACAAGACCAGGGCTGAAGTGAAGCACAAAGGGTGCATCCTGAAGCTTGCTGCAGCAGTGTAATGGATCAAAATATTTACTTCAGAAGAGAGTGATGTAACTCCTATCAGATAGCAGGTCTGGGTGTATTCACTGGTAGATTCAATCCAGAATAACATCAAGGGAAAGCAAGTAAAGTCAGTGATGTTCCCACTCTTCCTGCTGTTGATAGTTATGAAACTTCTAGTGCCGTAATGTTTCCTCAAGGGAAAGTTGTGTATTTCCTGTTCCCACTACATCCAAACCATGACTCAATCTCCAAGCCATCTTCTGCTGTAACAAATGCTCAAGAAATTTTTTTGTACCCTTGTTAAATCTGCAAAAAGCACTTCCAGTCATTCATTTCTTTCTCAATCTGTCCCTCACTACATCCCACCCACCACTCCAGTCTGACCTTCCAGGCATGTTCTGTGTTGCTCCACGTCTTTCTTGGATCCAGGAACAATTTCTGCTCATAAGCATATGGACACATCTCAGTTCCCAGTGGGGAATCCTGCCCACCATTAACTATCCATTAACTGGGACGTGCCAAGTCCACACTTTCTCAGCACTGTCTAAAGCACCCCCACAGGTAAAACACTCTGTGCTTGCTAGCATTCATCTTGACTGCAGCTTCACCTCTCCGAGTCTCTGCTGGATGAGTAGTAGCTTTGTGTCACCTTTCTATCCATATTTTCCAACAAAAACTTTCTGTTTCTGCCAACCAGCTTCCTCGGAGCTCCTCCTGGGATGATGCCTCTTCCTCCTGCCTGCACAGCCCACACCACTCTACTTCTTCTTTCCATATCAGTCCAGAGGAATCTTAAAAATACTGTCTGGCAGTTTTTTCCCCATGTCTGGGTCTCCCTGGGGTTTTGGCCATTTGTCCAAGATTTCCAGACATTCAGAGCAGTAGTCCTACCAGATTGCCCAAGACCTGGAAGTCCCACCTATAGGGGCATTGCACATTTATGGATATGTGAACATATATGTGAACTATGCATGCACAGCCCAGCGGGCCCGCGTGTATGCAGTACCAACGCTTCCCTCCAGCAGAAACTTCATACCCAACTTCACTTCATCCTAAAGCTAAAAGCTTCTTGGTTAAACTTTCCATTGAATTTGGCAGATGTATTTTTCTGGATCAAAGCCTCCAGCATTTGTTTAACATTGATTTGTAAGCACCTCCAACATTTTGAAGTTGACTCGTCACATACATGTGGTATTCTTGGCCTGGAAAGAGTTTGTGCTTCAACCTTTGCTCTAAACAAGCTCCTTCTCCATGCCAATGGATACACTGCTCACCAACCTCTCATGGCCAAAGGATACTCTCTCCCTGAAATTCCATGTTTTGTTGTTTTTCAAGAAAAATTTACCCAAAGATTTAATACTTTTTTCCCAAATTAATTGTTATTTTACACATTTTAAAGATCAGCATTGTTCAGTTTGACTGCTTATTTCCTCCAAAGTAAGCAAATTTTCCTCTGTTTGCTTGAAATTCATCCATTATGTTGCTTTTCCTTTCAACCTTGCCATAAATCTTTTCTCTTTAAGCTATGGTTAATGATCTGTTAAACATTTCCCAAGCCAAAATACAGTGCTTGCTGCTTAAAAAAAAACTAAGTAGACTTACTTTTATAAGTAAAATATCAGCTAAAAACCTTTTATTTAATTTTTAAAAATTTTAAATGCTTCCAGAAATAAGGAGTTGTTTTTTTATTTTGCAACAGCCCAGCAGTGATCTCTTCCAGCTACCCCATCCTTTTTTCTCTTTCCTTTCCTCTCTCACATATGTAAACTTTTTTTTTTCTAGAGGAAAATCAGTAGCCAGGAAAAGCCCTCAATGATGTGAGGGTACATCGACAGAGATTCCCTGGCAGGCACACAGGGTGGCTTTCTTGTTTCAACACACCCTATCCAACACTGTTGTGGGTAACAGGCAAAAATGAGCCAAGAAGCCCAAAAAGGCCTGCAGGCAGACAGATGTCTGGAAGGATAATGGTGATGTGCAGACAGAGGGACAGAAGTGGCACAAGGCACCCCCAGATATGCAACACTAGGCTTGGAGAGCTCTTCCAGCTCCTGGAAGAGTCTCCTTTAGTGAGCCAGCTGTCACCATCACAGTGAGTATTTCACTGGAGGATTAAAGCAGTCACAAGTCACAGCTACCAACGTTTTAAGCTCTGGGAAGCCACTCATGAATAATTAAGTGCAGCCCTCATAACCTGACTCTTGTAAGCATGAACTGCCCATAAAGTCTATGTTCATGTCTGACACACTTGCATTACAAAGTCCTATACATTGCTGCTTGTTTTGGGGCTAGGTCACTTGCCTCTGATCTACTGTTAATCTGTTTTAAAGCCAGGCTGGAAAATAATTTAAAGTAGTTACATTTTAAAAAGTGATGCTGTGCACTCCTTAATTTTAGACTGTCAGCATGATTCAGCTTACTTGGCTTTTCAAGTGCTCTGGTAGATTGCAATCATTTGACAATAAGACTCCTGACGCTGTGGAGAGCTCCCTGAAAGGGGAGGGTGGAAAATGCCCTTTATTTGAAAGTGGGAAGTGAATATCTAAGGCTATTGGTCATATCCTGCAGACTAAATAAGGCAAGTCACATTTGAAAATAGTGAGATGGCAAAAAGAGGAACATGATCAGAATTTAGACACAGATCCAAAAAAAGCCTCAGGGGCATCAAATTCGACCTGTACAACACCCGATTTTTCAAACTGGTCTGTGGCTGCAAGAATTGAGAATTAGATATATATATATGTTCCTTATAAAATGGGATTCCCCGGCATCCAGCTCATGAAACATGGAGCCGGGGAGACAGAGATAAGCAAAGGCCAGTCACTGAGGGACTGCTGAGGACAGGGATGCATATTCCCAGGTGAACTTTTGCCCAATGTGTCAATTAAAGTGACTTTGATATATAAAGGAGACTTTGCCACAGACCTTGACTTCCCCTTTTAGACAGACTTTCGCGATGAGGTAATTGTAGCACTGGAGTGTGGCGACCACATGTGAAGTCACAGAGCCGCAGAGCCACTTAGCTTCAGCTAAGTAATCCTTTCATTATCACTCAGGACTCCTGCAATGAACATGTCTGGCCTCTTGCCTTCTCTGACACAGCCCAAAGCTCAAGGAAGTCTGAGTTTGAGATCTGCTCTTTCCCATGAGATCTCAAGAAAGGATAGCTGGAAGTGATGGTTATGTGTTGTAGAGAGTGTCAAATGTTTCTGTGCCTTCTAAAAAATTAACTGGTTAAACAGACAGAAAATGCAGCTGCCTAAATGAAGGAAAAGCCAAAAGGCACATCCAAGCCATGAGGGAGGAGAAGATGATCACCTCTGTGTTTGGCTCCAGTGGGAGTTCACATTTCCATGCTGGCATTATCATAATTTCTCTCCATGACTTTGAGTTAGTCAACAGAGAGTGAATTAAAGACTGTGTGATATCCACAGTCTAATGCTATGGTTGTGCAGCGTCACAGAGAGATTATGGAAAGAGCTGATGTGAAGTCTGGCTCTGTGTACACAAATAAAAGTTGCACTGAAGGCACTGTCCCTGCTTCCTGCAGGTGGCAAAGTAGGAGCCGGATATCTGGAGCAACTCAGCAATGGCTCGCCTTACCTGCGTGATCTCTGGGCAACAAAGTACAGTGTCCCCACCTCCTGTCCCGGTCAAAGTTAGGTGTTGTTGAACACCTGAAAAGAATCAAAGGTGCAGCTTAGTGCAGCTTTAAACAACCTGGATGTTTGCACTGAAACTACAGGGCCTTCACACTCTGACAACCTGGAAATTAGTGCTTTTTTTTTTCTAATTAGCATCAGTTTCATTCAAATTCTCTTAAGAGCAGACGAAAAAATACACTTTCTTTTGTTAAAGTTGCTCTGCTCCACTTCTCTCAAATTAAAAACAGATTAAAAATGAGATATAAATGCAGGACCTGGGATTTTCAATGAATCCTCCAGAAAACCCCAACATTCTTTCTATTTCTAGGATTAGAAAATGGAAGACAGAAATAAGAAACAAAACCAAAGCAAATTAATTATGTCTTCTTTACTCATTGCAAAACAAGCAAAACAGGACCCAGCTCATTTTTTATGCCTGACAGTTACTGCAATAATCTGTGGAGGCAGGAGACTGTCCACAGAGGGACTTTTCCTTGACTTTCAGTGACAAGCATACTTCACCCTTTTCACACTCAGTTCCTTTAAAGCATTCTTATTTTGGAACTTGCAAGAAGAAATGAGGAAATAACTGACACAATGGTGATTTCCAAACTCACAGATAAAACCTCTCCTTTTTTCAGAGCAGGGGACTGAGTCCTGCACACCCTCACAGGCGGTCTGTTATCTCAGTCTGTTATCTCTGAGGCTCAGAGCACTCCAAGGAACACTGAGCTGATATTCCTCATTTGCAGAAGTAGATTTGTAGGCTCCCCCAAGGCCACACAGGGAGCATGTGACTGAACCGAGGCTGAACCTTGGAGGTCCACATCCTGTCCCAATGCACCATCCACCAAAACATCCTCCCTAACCAGTCCTAATGCAGAATAATAGAGATCAGCTACCTCGCATTAGAAGAAACTGGGGTTTATTTAATATGCCTGATGATCTGTTTTCATTATGCATGGTTTTATCACACCCTGAGCAGTTGTGTGATCAATTTCTTCACCCTAGGATGTCACAAGTGAGATTGAAATTTTATTGTAGCACATATCTACATTTTAACTGCCCTACTTACCTTCTTAATTAGATGCTATGTGGTATTTAAGATGCCTAATTCCTACGGAGCATCTGAATAGGCCATGTATATTAGATTTGGTGACCTCAATTACATAAGGTGCACTAAAAGAGGTGCTTGGTAGTCTGGTGCAGATTAACATGGCACATACTTGAAGAGGCTGTTCTCTCAGAGGAATTAAGGCTGGTGCAACTGCTGGGAGTTGATGGAAATTCCTTAGTGATCCTTCAGTGGGAAGTGGATTGTGCTTTCTTTAAAGGGTGGTCTAGCATGCGTGAGGATGAAGATGAGGAGTGAGTTAAAAGTGTCCTCAGCACTGCTTGTGTCACTGTCCAGCAGCAGCCAAGTTCTAAGCAAAGGCAAGTCTCAAATTTTTCCATCTTAAAAGATTTTTTTGTTGTCAGAGACCCTGACAGAGGCTTCTTCTACCAGTTCTCCACAAGCCACTGGTCCTCCCACTCGATGCTCTCCACAGCCAGTCCTTCCCTATCGCCTTGCAGTGGCTACAATGAGGTTGGTCCTCCCTTGTGATGTCAAGCTGCCTCCTTGGTGCCAAGCTTCTTGCACAGTCACATAATCCTTTTATATTTTCCACCACAGATCTCTCACTCTCTGGGAGAATCTCAGCTCATCCTCAAAGCTATTTCACTTGTCTCCCTCCTTTTATTTTAGAAATGTTTTCTTTGATTGGAGGCTTACCAAAAATATGGTGACATTTCAGTCTTGTGGAATGTTACCTCCAGCAGTAAAACCAACCCAATGGCCTTATTATTTCTTACGCTATTTGCAAATGAGCCCACACTCAACATTTATGGGATAGCATATGTCTTTATGTCAGCCTGTCATATAAAATTGCTAACATGAAAGTGAAGACATAAAGACACAGATACTGAACTAGGTACACCAGAAAAGTCCACTACGAGGGATTTATTTAAATAACATTTTAAACCCATGCATGATAAACAACATGGGAATGGACAAACAAAAGGGTGTGTCACAGATGAGGCCTACTGGCAGGCAGGATAAATGGAAAGTAGGCTGGTTTTCCCATCAGGAGCATAGGGAGCCTTAACAATAGGATGTTTCAGAGAACAAGCAAAGCCCCAGGCCAGAGGCAGACAGGTGTAAGGAAAGAGCTCTGCCATCACACCTGGTGTTGTCACTATGTTTGAGACTTGGAAGTTGCCTGAGAGCTTTTTAGGTGTTGTCCTGATACAACAGGACATGTGATACAACAGGACCTTTTTGGGTGTTGTCCATGATACATGGCCAGACTTTGCCTGACAACACCAGACCAACCACCACCAGCTCCAGGAAAATTCAGAGCCTGATGCTTGACATCTCCCAGCTCAACCCACAGGTACTTCTTCTTCCCAGGACTGTCATAAACTACCCACTTTGTAATCCAGCTGGCCAAAAGCCCTCCTCTGCACTGTTTTCAGTCTGTGGCCAAAGTATCAAAAGTTATCTTCTTGTTTCCAGGGAAGACGATAAGATCATGCCCTCCCTACCCAGACCTAAGCTCACTCTTGCACAGGGGACCCAGACATTCAGAACTCAAGCACAGGATAAGGCTTCTGCAGGGTATGAGTCAACACCTTCCAATTTCTAGCCAAAATCTCAGGCAAGGTCTGCTCCTGCCATTCCCTGTGAGCAGAATCTGAGGAAGCCATCCCACCCTGGGACACAGGGACGGGGTGCTGGCAGCTTCCCTGCAGCCACAGCTTGGTCCAGTTCAGACCACCCTCCCCTTTTGATCTCACAAGTGTTCATTGCACCCCCATTTTGCACTGTCCCTGCACTGCTCTGTCTTTCTGGAGGTACCAATGAAATTCAGTAGTAATTCTAGCTGAGTCTTTTTCTCCTCAGCACAAAAGGAAAATTGACACTATATCTTTAGAAAGACATCATGTAAGACTTGGTAATAGGCCACTAAATAGAAATTTATCTGTGAAAACAGATTATAATTAAGGGGAAATGCAATACAGGATGCTGTTAAAGGAAGTCTGTTATTTAAATACTGCAATTATTTTGTCTTCTTTCCTGTCTTTTCGATAAATACTTATACAACTTATTTGTTGCTCTCAAAGAAAGTAGGGAGAGCTTTCTGTGGTCAGGAGCAGATTTATGTTGAAACACAGTATCTGTGTCACATGTAGCGTGAGAAAACATAAAATTAAAGCCAATTTGAATGGGGTTTGGCCTGCACTGTAAAGTCCTGCCTGTAGTCCTGACTTAAAATATGACTTAAGGACTGAGGACACGAACTTAAATGCCTAAATCAGTGCTCTCTTGGTCTGGTTTCCTTGCAGTCACCCACAAAGAGGCAGTTTGGACCCAGCCTCCCATTATCCCTTACTAGCAGCTTGCAGGAGGCAGGAGCAGGAAGGGCACAAGCCTTGCCCTCACCTGCTGCCTACCAGGTCCCTTGGGATCAGTTATCTGGTGTAAGTCCAGCCTGGGTTAGTGCCAAGTCACACAAAAATGCACAGAGCAGGTTTCCCAACTGCTATTCAGGGCTCTTTTCCTGGCATCTCTGTGCCTGAAGTCACACATTAAGTTGCTTTTAGCTTATGAGCGATGAGTAAACACTGGTCAGAAGGTCACCCATAGGGTGAAATGGTCTGTCAAAACCAAATAACTCCAGCTGTCCTCCTCCTCGTCTCCCCGCTTGTAAATAGCTTTTAAAAAGTCGGAAGCATAAGAGCAAGTTGTTCAAGGTCAGCTCTAAAGTGTGCTCTAACCTTGGATCCCATCCATTCACAGGCTTTTCCATTTCTGTGGCCTAACTGGCTGAAAACAAATACACAGTGTCATGCATTAACAGGATCCCTCTTAAGCATTGCATGAAATTAAGTGGGTCCAAAGGTCAAACTCTTTGTGGCTACAGTTCATCAAAGACAGGGTTCAAACCGGAAAATTATTCCAGTTCCCTTTCTTTAGCTAAGATAGTCTCAAATTCTTGTTTCCTGGAGGCTTTTCTTAGCTGGGTTGTATCTGTGGATATTGGAGAAATTCTGAAGTGGTTTCCTAGCCTGGAGCTCGGTGTCTATTTGTGTAAACAGGTTTGTGTTGTGTTGTTTCCATCACACCAGCACTTACACTTGAAACAGATGTGTCATCAGAAAAACGCCAACAGATCATGAAAAAATTAGACAGTCCAGTATAAAAAATGAGAGTTCTGCCCTGCCCGGGTGAATAAAACAAACTCTAAAATATTCTCCACCCTGAAAACATGCAAGTGTTTGCCTTTCACATGGCTCATCTGGTCATAATTTTGACATTACTGGTACCCACATATTCTCTGTTTTGTTGCCTTTGATTTCAGTTAATATATGCCTATCATATGAGTTTGTCTGCAAAGTTTATCTTTTTTATTCTGTGCTTTAATTCAGTCAGGTTCCCACCTGACTGCTCCTACCCCAAAAATGAATCATGAATACTTCTAACAGCTTCTGCAAAAGTAAAAGGGTAACCTTTGCCCAAAAGAAGGAGATCTGGCCTGAAACACACTAGTAGAATAAATCATTACCCAACAAACAGGAGTAATACCTCACTTCTCAGTACTCCATTGTCCAAAGGGGTTTTGGTGCCAGTGTGGATAGAAATTAGAGACATGGGGGCAGGGAGAAAACAGCTTTCCTCAAAAATCAGATGGTCTCTGCTGCAGTGCAAGTACAGCCTGCACAAATCAAACAGTCCCTTAACCACGTGTCCTCTCTTGCAGGTGTCTGTATCTCTCCTTTCTCCCGCAGCAGAGGGTTTCTTTCAGGTCATTTTTCATTCCTGCTTTTTCTGTACAAGCTCTTGCCACTCATGTAAGTTGCAGTTCCAATAGGAAAGGCAGCGAGGAAACATTTCTGCAGTTCCTGAGCTTCCTGTGGCCGTGGAAATGCAGTTCCAGGGCTCCCTTCCCCCTGAGCACAAGTCTTGACCCGAGGGCCATGACTATCAGCGGGAGAACTGCACCAGTCTCCTTGGGCACAACATCAAGCTCATGTTAATTATTCCAAGAGCAAGATTAAAGCACTAAAAGGATGACGTTTTCATTTGAATGCTGTTTTCATTTATGAGCAACTTCAACTTACCATTTCTTTCTGGAAAATACATTTGATAAACACGTGTGATGTAACCTTCCACCGAACCGGAAAGGAAATTTGCATAAATGTCCATCTTCTGTAAACACTGAAATACAAATATAAAAAACTCATAATGCAGCTGAAAACCGACCCACAAATTATATTGCATACTATTATATGAAATTATGAAGATAGATATCTGCAAGTTTTTCAGCTGTGCTCTGGACTCTGTGTCTCTGCAATGTCTAGTGCATAAGAAGAGGCTTAAAATTCTACATAATGACTAAATCAACAGAGATTAATGGACTTTGCAGTGGAACAAAGATCTCGGATCATTTCAGTTCAAAATATACTGCAATTTCTGGTACAGCAAATGCCAATTATATTCATTAATTGCAATTATCATTTCTAATTATGTAGTATTGTAATTGCATATTAAAATAATTTCTGAAGTTGTATCCTTTCAGGCTCTATATCACATTGTAATATCTGCTTAAAATAATTAAGGAACCAGACAGTACAAACTGAAATAGAAACAGTCAGAAGGAAGAAGGTTTTAAAGGTTGGGGGTAGAGAGATAATTTTGATCGTACCACCTTCCTTTTGGGAGAAGCAGTTTCCTTACAAGCGAGGAGAAAATGATGGGACCAGTGTCTAAAAAGGGCAAGTTTTATATTTGCCACATCAGTGATGGCAGTCTAAGGAAGAGTGGTGGGAGTTTAAGGAAGGCTAGTGGGAGTCTATCAGAAAAAATCCTTCAAGATGAGTCTTGAGAATGAGAGAGGCTGAAGACAAAAAAGACAATGAAAAACTGTCAGAGCTTATTTAACCATTAAACTAAAAGCAATTTGTTTTCAAATCCCAAAGTCTGAATGGGAAGCCAACCACTGCCGTAAGAGAGAAATGGGGCATTCAACCAAACTGGCAGCACAGCACATTTCCATTTTTCAGAGACGTGTGACTGCTCCTTGTCCTGAGCTTACCCCTCCCATGATGGCTGGGACTCCTGCACACTCTTACAATATCTGTTAACCCTCACGAGCCCAGACATCTCAAAGAGCTGCTGAGGTCGGTCATTAGCATTATAGAAAAAATCACCTATCCCTCTGCTCCAACCCCTTCTTAATCAGTTGGAATCATGGTCACTCCATCTGCCCTAACTGCCTCCTTCTCTATCAGTGGGAAACAGCCACTGCCATCCCCTCTGCCGTCCCCTTGTCAATCCCTGCTTTCATTCTCTGAACTAATTAAGCAAATGTTCCAATATCAGCTTTCTCTGTCTGATACTTCCCAGTAAAAGCAGGCAGGAGAGTTGTGAAAATGCAGAAGATACGTTGCATCCCAAAGGTCATTGAAGACTGTTATAACCTGTAAAGGCACCACTAATGGCCTAATGCAGGTAACCTTTAACAGCAAAATCATAGGACAATAAAAGCTTTAAAAATGAAAACTTCAGTGCTCTCCCACAGCCAGGATGTCTGACCATTGGGGTGCCACCAGAACAAATGCAACCCAGAACGCTGCATGAGACTCAGACCCTTCTCCCACAGAGAGATCAGGGGCCAGGGTAGAAACTGAACCTGTACATACAAAGAGTTCATGTGCTTGAAAGTTACAGGGCAGCTGCAGCTCTGATTAAAGGTTGTAGCACATATTCAGCCACACCACGTTGTGAACTAATATAAAGCCACACCAGCTCAGACAAACTAAAATCCCATCAGCACATTCCCATTAATCTGCACCTGAAGGAAAATTGCCTGAGATTCCTGAGTGAATATCAAATTCCCCTTTACACAGAAATTAATATTGGCATAACCGTTCCATAATCCTTAATCGTGTTGAAACAAAGGCTTCCCACCGACTTGCACAGCACAGATACAGACAGGCAGACTATTTGTACTGTCATGAAACCTATTGGATTTGACTTGGTACCTTGTGGGCGAGGGAACCCATGCCTTGAGCTTCTTCCTGCCTCAGATCTGTGGTGCTATAAAGAGAAAAAGAGAATGTGGATTGGAGACACAAATTCACTCTGAGAACAATACTACTGGTAAAAATGTACTTTCCAGGGTGCCCTGAAATTGTGTTTCTCCCAGTGCTTCTGAAAAAATCTTATAATTTGCTTGTGATTTTTGGTGGGGCACAGTCTGGTGAAAGAGGGTAGATACATATAGACTCTTGAAGGGTGTCAATTAAACCAGGAAAACCCAGCAAAACACAACAAAGGCCAAAGCTCTGCTCCATTTTATCTTTCTATGGCCAAGGGACACATCTATTTCTCTCAGAGGGAAGCATACATGCACTCTGGGGCCAGTTCACAGTTACAAATAATATCCCAACATTTGCCTTTTCCTGCTGTTTAGTTACAAAAGCAACTTCTAACTGTATTTGGGTTTGCCAATCAGCAAGCAAAGAGCACTAGGCTGAGCTGATTTTAAGCCACAGGAAATAATAAAAAAATGGTAATAGACATAAAGTGCTGCTGCCACCAAAAGTGCTGGCAATTGAACTATAGCAAAATAAAAATATCACAAAAGTGCTGGCAATTGAACTATAGCAAAATAAAAACATCACAAAAGCAGTCAAAGAAGAAACAGCACATCATGAACATAGAACTGGACAGGGGACATAAAAACTGAGAGTTAAGAAAAAGCTGTTGCTAAGATATATAGAGAGGGCTTGAACAGTTCTGAGGAAAGAACAATTTTTGCACTCTACACAGGCTCTGCCACCACTGAGCAGTCTGCAATGGCTTCAGCCAGGGATGATCTTTACCTTGAACATGAGCATTCCTCTCTGCTCCCACACGTAATATCTGAGGACATACTTTTGTAATTCTCTGAGACAGTTAGGATTATAGCACCATTTAAGTGTATCTGAGCTAGTTTTAACCTGCTAGTGAAATAAGGCTGATCATAAGGCAGCAGTGGACTAACTGCCCTGCTAGTCCATGGTAGATGCCAGGCCATGGTGGGGTTTAAGCAAACTAGCAAATTCAAACCATCACAGCCTGCTGAACACTGCTTCATGTGCTTGGCAGACATACTCCCAAAAAAGACACAAGGCACATGATGCAAAAACACTGAGGGGTTTGGCATGGAAGCAGGGAGAAACCTGAAAAGAACAAGATAGCCACATAGCTGGCCTGTTCAGTTACCAAACACCATTAATGTCTGGCAGTGGAGCACTCTCCCTCCATGCTACTGCAGGTACCTGTTTGTGTCAACACATTTCTGAGATACATTTTTAAAGGATTTCAGTTTTTGTGGTACTCCCCTCCTCCCATTCCTCCTCCACAGCAAGGCATGGATGTGAGCAGTTGCTTTAAACAGAGAAAGGTACAGTACCAGCTATCCCACAGGCCCCCCATTTAGTGAGCACTGGTGTCAACCTTCATCTGGCAAATCCCTTTTGTGTTCCCTTTGAATATCTCTTTCTCTGGGTCTGTTCAGTGGCTTCACTCATCCAACCCCAAGGCAACATGGTCCTGCCAGGCATCAAGTAGCTGATCCACCACTCCGAAACAGAAGAATCACTTACCATCCTTGCACAGTCACTGCTTAGAGTCAGAGCCAAGACAAAAGTGACAGAAGCACAGACTTTCATCTTTGCTGTCCTCTCATGAAGGTTTTGCCTGGCAGAGGAAAACTTCCAGGGCTGGGCTGAAGCAGGAGGGTGAATCAGGAACAAGCTTTCACAAGGGACTGTGATTTACTTGACTTTAGGGTATTTTAGTTTTCTAAGTAAGCAGAGCTGTTACCATTGTTAATCATTAATGTCTCTGTGGGTAGAAGGGAATGCCACGTAGGGAGAGACTCTCCCTAAACCACGGGGAGTGAAGAGTTTACAAAGTGCCTGACCCTTGGAGATGGTCCCTGGTGTAACCAGCAAGGACAGAAGAGCACCTGCAGAGGAGCTGATCCAGTGTTGCTTGTAAATAGAGCTGCTTTATCATCCAGATGTTTCCCTTCTCTTTCTCTTCAGGAGCTAATTAAAAGCATGGTATAGCAACAACAAGGAGCTCCGAGCAAGCCCACTCAGGAGCTGGCATTGCATTGCAAAATATGGACCAGATCAATGCCAATACCAAGGATTACTCATTAACAGATGGTTACCTGCCCAGCTGCGACTTGCAACAGCAGCCTTCCAGCAACAGACTGGAAAGTTAAAAAGAAAGAAAATACACATTACCCTGATAACACATTTTGTGTACCAAAAAGCTCCCTTCTGCCACCACCTGAGCAAAGCCATCTCGATCTCGTAAGTGCCTGTCTGAGATAGCTGCACTGCAGAATCATTTTAATACGGATGCAGAGGGTATTGCTAAAACTGAGATTTCACCAGTGCAGTCTATTTCAGCCCCACCTTGCCCCACAACCAAAATCCACAGGTTTGGCTGGTACAACGGTGTCTGTGCTTGAGGCTTTTGCCATGTCCTGTCAATCAGGGACCACACCTCTTCACACCCAAAATCCCCAGAGCCACAACAACAGAAAGAATACCATAGTCCTTGCCTAAGCTGTGTGCTGCCCTTTGAAGTTTCACTAGCACAGCTATGGAAGGATATGATTTTTTTTAATGTTTTTGACCCAACAAGGCCATGGCAGTAGGGCCCAGTAGTGAAGCAGAGCTATCCCTGCACAATTTTGACATGATGGTTTATCATGGTGCAGGGAATTTACACCAGCTGTGCTATCACACTGCTATTACTTCATCACAGTAATAACTCCTATTAGTTCAACTAGGCCTATATAGGTTTAGTGACTAAACTTTGCTACTGTGAGCAAGGCTTGGAACAACAGGAAGCAGGCAAAGTTGGAATTTCCTTCCAAAAATCTAGCAAACAGGCAGAAAAAAAAATCTTTGCCTCTATGCATTGCAGGTTGCCAGAAGTCTTGAGGTAAATAAAGCTTCAGAATAGACTCATGGATTAGATCTGTTTTATTTTCACTCATTTCAAACCTGGAAATAGGATGTACAGACAGTCTGATCTGCCTGAGAACACCTAGCAAAGCTGGAACATAGATTTCCACTTCCTCGCCTCGTTCTTCAGTTTGGCCATCAGGTTTCAAATCAGTAATGCCTATTCAATGGCTTGTAGACATGTGCTTACCATCCAGGTTACTGAAACTGTGCAAAGAAAGTTATATTAAAAAAAAAAGACACCTGCTATTCCACTCAGAGTGCCCAGAAGTTTTGTAGAAAGGAAGGAGCAGGGGAGCAAGGGGAGTGGAAATACCCTCTCCCATTTCCAGAATAAAAATCATCCACTTCCAGGACCAGAAACACTGTGTTTCTATGGTGACCAATGCGTGTTGTAGGGAAGCATTTTTCCACACCTAAAAGTAACAGAGAAGAGCAACAATGCAATCTCTTGTCAGTGTGTCCACTCCCAGTTGTTGTAGTTCATGTTGTGTATCTCCATCAAGAGCTGTGTGTCCTTCTGGGGAGTCACAACTCCAAGCTTTTAGCTCAAACTGATTCCTAAACATGAGAAAAAGGGACAAACACCAACATCAGGAGCCACTTCAGCTGATATGACGGTGCTGGCACAAAGTAAAAGGAAAAGACATCAAAGCCAGGAGTTGCAACAGCTGCCAGAGAAGCACCACCATAAAATGGGAATTACTCCTGAGTAAGGTCTGAACAGTGATTTCAGGGTTCAGACAGATCTGAATCACTAAAAACCCCAAGTGCTCCATGTACACTGCCTGCCTTTGTTCAGCAGAGAGGTGTCTGAACAGGTCTTACAGCCATAGTAAAAAGGCAGAATTTGAGGTGTGGTTTTTTGGTAAATTATGTTAAATGATCAGTGAATCTTTCAGCTATTTATAAACAGAAGAAACTCTGCCTGTCTCCTTTAGGCATTTCGTAGAATTGTTAACATGAAGTATGCCACATCTTTTTCTTTTTTATTTTTTTGAGAATTATTTTATCTCATTAGCAAGAAACTACTCAGAAAACTGAAGATTCAGTTTCGATACTGAATTCTTATAAACTTCACTTTGGGCATTTGGGAGTTCATAAGTTCAAAGAGTGCATTCTGTGCCAAAACCATTGTCCTGTGGGTCAGGCTGATGAGCCTGCAGAGCTGCTCTCCATAACCTTCTCAAGTCTATTCATCCGTGACTCACTATTTCCAGCCTAGAGATGGAAACTTTGTAGAGAGGGAAATAAGAATCAGGTGTCTATGGAGCTAATAACTTAACAACAACGAGAAAAATAACAAAGATATGGAAACAATCCTTATGGCATTCAAGATAAATTCCGTAACATTAGGTGTTAGGCTTCACCTAGTGCCCATTTCGAATGAGGCTCTGTGAAATACTAAATGGATATAAATATATGTGTGTATACATATACATAAATATAAATAAGAGAGAGAAAATCTGGAAATAAGAGCTATAGGAAAACCTGGCTTTGGAGTGACAGAATATTTGGCAGCTCTAAGGCGTGGAGCCTGCATTGCAACTCATCCCACCAGTGAAACTCCAGCTAGGGTCCGGTTCTTGTTTTCAAAGAAAATTCCATTTTCCTTTTAAAGAAAGGCACATTCTGATTCTTAATTTTTCTGCACATAATATCGAACATTTCCTACAGAACACAGAATCCAAATGCATTTGGAGCCAGATTCTGCTACTACTAAAGACAATGAAAAGTTTCAAAATAAGACAAGGAATGCTTTTGCATGTTTGCAGGCTGTAATCCTTCTGTATCAAAGGCTAAAATTCATTAGTTTCAGCAGTCATCTTCCCTTTTTTACTGACATCATGGGAAAAAGAAAAGGCAAATAAACACACAATAAATGAGGAGAAAGAGACAGAAGTCTTGCTGTGGCTGTATAACACACACTGATAATGCTGCCTCATACATTTGCCTTTTTCTCATTTCCCACACTGCAATTTTTTTTATTTCTTTAAATTTAATAATAATTAATAAAAGCTCAGGCTGAGCCCAGCCTTTGAACTGCTTAGTAATAATGAAACAATATTAACAACCATCCTAAATCATTAAATATCAACAAAACGTAAATTAACTGAGTCAGCCATCAATATGAAATAATAAAATTGCAGGGGTTTTTTTTCATCAATTAGTTGACTAGACACAAGTGGAAAAGACAAGTCTAGACACACACACACACATCTATTTGCATTCATTCCTATGTACCAGCTACCAAGGTAGTGAGAGGGCTGTCTGGTGACTGCAAGTTCATGTGTTTGCCATTTTTACATTATTTTCTGACCATTGTAAATGTTTCTGAGGAAACGTCCACACAGCTACTCCAAAACTGAAGAAAAACGATAAACTTTTCTAATGACTGATTCCCCCTGTATTTTTGCAAATTTCTAAGCTTTTTCATAGTGATAAGGTAACCCCACCTAATGGAGTAGTTTCCCCCTGAGATGATCTGACTTCATGGCTTTAGTTGACATTATTGCTACAAAGCCCAGACCCAGCTTCCCGGAGAAGGAGACAGTTGCAGGAGCAGTGTTGGCATGAGGAACTAGTGCAGGATCTAAAGCCTCTGCAAGCGTGCAGTGTCCAAGACCTTTGTACAAACTGATGAGTACATGTGAACAGGAAGTAATTAGAACTATTTCTGGCATTAAAAATACAACTTTTGATTTATCTTTCAGGAATAGGTAGGATGCAAGAAATTACATGTGACAATTCTCCTGGTGTACTAGCAAGGGGCTCGATGCTGACATGAGACTGATGTACAAACCAAACCAACTCCCTTCTTTTTTCCTCTGGAGGACCTGCAAACCACACTAGAGACCTTGTTGTCACTGTCAGATAGGATTTCCTTCATCTGCATTGCTTCATAACATTCCCATCATCCCAGCAGCCATTACCAAAACTCGGCTGTCCCTGATAATTAGTGAAGATCCAAATCACCAGAACTGAGGCAAACACTCATGGGCTAAAAGCATAGTGACATTTTTTTTTAATAAATAAGGCAACACAGCAACACTGGGAGTGCATGAGGAACCCTTCCTCTTCTCTCCTTTAACCTCAGTTGTCCCAACACGGGAGGGCACAGGTCACACCTATCTTAGCAAATGGTGCAGCCTCAGTCTTGTCACTCGCACCCAAAACCAGCATTTTCCCCACTAGATAACAAGCGAACCTCCACCTTCTCTGATGTCTTCTGGAGTGGTGCCTTGAGAAAAGCCATTCCGTTTGTTTTGCTAAAGCAAAGACACAAAGCTGAAATTATTTTGCTTGTTTGCTTATTTCAGCAAGAAAGAAGAAAAGTTTTGGCTCAAATCAAACTGAAAAGTTGAGTTATTCATACGGACCTTAAACAGTGTAAAATCCAGCTACCTTGCAACTACAAACACCTCTGTGTGTCATCCCTCTTGTTTCCCTGGGAGCTTCAGAAATCCCAGGGGAAAAAAAATGACATGGTTTCAGCTTTCAGAAAGAAATGGAGTCCCAGTCTATCCTGTCCTGCACCAGACTTCGCTGTCAATATTTGCAGTCCCTGAAGTGGGGGTAACCTCTGCCAAACAAACCTTTTTACAAACCCCACTCTGCCCTCCTCTAGGCAGCAAGGCTTCGAAAAGCGCAGCTGCTGGAGTCTGGTTGCTGAGCAGCTGGGATCCGGCAAACAGGGATTGGGTGCTGCAGCACTTAGCAGATAATCCTGGGACAGAAAGAGATGCCTTCACCCAAATGTTTACTCCTCCTCACTCCTCTCACCTCCCACACTCCCCCAGCACCTCTAGCAGCGCTCCTGGCTTCCCTCACCCCCAAGCTCTCAGCTCTGGCGTTTTCTGCACTGATTTCCTTTCTCTTCTATCCAAGGACTGAAGCAGTTCTCAGATCAATCGTTATTTTTTCATCTCACTCACTCTTCACCTTCCTCCCCTCTGACACACTGGCTGTGGATGTCCCATCCTGGCCCATGACCTTTGCCAGCAGCCTCCAGCACCTCAGAGAGCACAGCAGCAGAGGGAATGTCATCCTTCTGTGCACAAGTGGGTCTCAGGGTGTTACTGGGTATTCCTCCTGCCACTGCCTTCTGCAGGGCTTGGGGCCTCCTCTGGCAGCTCTGCAGGCCTTCACATTACCATCACATCTCTGCATGGAGACTGCTCCTGGATTTTCTCCACGTGGTTCCTCCAGCTGGCCTCAGCGTGTTTCTGTTAAACATCACACTTCAGCAAGCCCCACACCCTGGTGTTTATCTGACGCTTGTACCCTCTTATCTCTCTGCTGCCCCTCAGACATGACTTCTTCGATCTTGTTCTGCCCTAGCACCTTCTCTTCCCACATGACTGAGCCTGCACTCAGAGCTGTCCCAACCCTCAGCTAAAAGTATCAGACCTTGTGAGTCCCTCTCCAGTCAAAGGGTGTTGTCCCCTCCGTCCCCCAGTCCAGAGCTGCACAGCCTGTCCTCATTGCCTGCATCCCACAGGACCAGGCACAGGACCCTCCACAGCCCAGCACCCTGGGCCATTTTTGTAATGGCTTCATGCATACTTCTCCGTGAAATCTCATTTTTGGCCAGATACAGCCACTGCAGTTGCATCTATATATTGCAGGTACATATTTTTAATGCCTTTACCTGCAGCTGTGCTTATGCATGTTTTTTTGATGCATCCAAAAAAGCTTTAGTTCTGCTCTGAAAAAACAAACTATATAAATATAGCAATGGAAGAGCTAAGCTTGAGCTGCAGAAAAAAAGCCAAGCTGGGCTTTTACGCTCGTAATCACACAAATCCGTGAGTGATTTAAAGCTCTGCTACAAGTCACAATATGCAGAATCTTAATTTATACATCCCAGACCCAGATCTAACCAAGCTTTTAGAAGTCCATTTCAGGATAACACTTAGTTCTGTTCGTACACACAGATGTCATGATATATCTAAAATACTATTCCTGCAACCAGCCTAGGGTGTGTTTGCATGGAGAGACTCTTCCTCCTACCGTATGAATAAGAGTGGAAAGTAGGTAACTGTATTTTTCAAGGACTTTGGTACAAACCTTTGCTGATAACCCTGGCTGAAACAGTAGGCCCATATACAGAGGCGTGTGGGGTTTTTTTTAGCTGTGTACTCACTGAAAACTGACAAGAAGAGGTGTGGAGGCACCCACCTTCCACCGATGCCAACACATTTAGGTAACTTGAGCACAGGCTGATTTGCAATTGTTAGGCACGTACATTTTTAGCTGTGCTCAAATTCCTGCAATTCCACCCACTTTCTTCATTAGCATATTAGACGCCCCCATGGCATACTTTAAAATGGTCTAAGTCAGGCATGTGTGAGGGAAGTGGCTCCACTTCTGCAGCTGAAGCCTTCCCTTTTGAAGGGGAAAGAGCACGAACGAGGAAGGGACAACCTCATGGGAAGGATGCCAGCCCCACAGCCTGCCTTGACTTTGGGCTGATTTCCTATGGTAGGATGGACAGCAGAGTTCACAAATAATGCTCCAATTATTCTGGCCTGATAATCTCCTGTATGGAAAGCTGTATATATATGTATATATCTACATTTTCTGTATGTTTTTAATATGTGTATGTGTGTGTGTGTGGAAACCAGATGGTTTTTCTGCTCTGCAGGTAAGTCCTATGCCAAGGGCTGAAGAACCAGCAGATATCAGCTGATCAGCCTTTTGGCCATGGTGCCCAGGGCAAGCCAGACAAAGAGGTGCCCTCTGCTAAACCTGTGCCCCATGCAGGGAGTGTTCCCATCTCTCAAGGTCACTGAGGCAGCTGCCCAGGGCCAGCAGGGCTGCTTGGACACTGCATTTTGCAACATCGTCGTGAGGATACTCACCCTAGATTTGTCAGTCTGTTGATCTAGTACAGTGTTTGCCTCGGCTTTCCCTGGGGTTTTTGCATCCCAAATCTAGTGGCAAATCTGTAAGGGACTCCTCAAGCTTCTTCCTTCAGACTCCCTGCTGCCAAGGTCTTGTTCCTGTGCAGGAAAAGGACCCTTGGACCTCAGTCCCATGCCTTGGGGTGCATTTGGGAGAGCTGGTGATGCATCAGGTAGGCAGAGAGATAAGGCTGCCTCCTGAAAGGAGTGTCCCTTAGCAGGGCTGCCCTCTCACTGCATACAAAAGCCCCAATAATGATGCCTCTGTTATCTCTCTCTGCTCTTTCCTGTCCATGGTCTCATCCTGATGGGGACGGCTGCACATATTTTTCACCAAATCAATAGGGATTCTGTCCCTGCCAAAACTCCAGGGCCATTTCTCCTGCACTCCTAAAGGTTAGGCAGGCAGAGATGTCCCAGGAAGAACCTGGGCTCCCTTTTGGTGAGCAGCCCTCTCCCCACCGCACAAATCCTGACTTCAGAAGTGATGGTGTACCACTCACAGCTTCAAGAACAGGCTTAGGCTAAAGATTTCACAACATGGTCAATATCCCTGCTATATTTCCTTCTCTCTCTTTTTTCTCCCTCATTTTCTTGTACCTCCAGTGCCACTCCTTGTAATTGCTGCAGAAATGTAATTGCTGCTCTGTGTAATTGCTGCTGAAACAATCTGAGCTGTCATTGACTTACATTGTTCAGAGATCAGGAGGAACTGGCAGATGAGAGTCACCCCACCTAGCTTCAGGGGCCTCCTGCATATGTATTTACATCTGAGGTAGGTATCAAGGCTCACACATTAAGCAGTGGAGACCTCAAAAATATAGGTGTGTTTAATTTAAGGTATGAGTCACCTGTCCAAAAGTATGTTTCAACTCAAGGATGAAACAAATCTTTCTTTATATCCATGGACGGTATTAAACAAACAATTCTTTATATCCACGGACATTATTAATTACATCCCTAACAAATACATAAAGTAACATCTGTGTTTAGGACACAAAGGCAGCTTTGGAGTAGATACCTAAAGTTAGGCAAGATCCCAACTGGGTTCACCTAAAAGAGAAATCATGACTTTCAGATCAGCTCTGCTAAGTGTATTTTGAACTAAACTGGACTTTATTTCACAAACAGGAGACCAAATCCTGTTGACTACAGACTGTCTAGCAAGCAAAATTACCTCTTATGACATCACAGAGTGGGTGTTTTAGTGGTACAAGCTGATGTCATTGCAGTGAATGCCAGCAGAATCTCACACCTCTTTCTCACAAGAGCATAAAACAAACAGGCAAGATGCAATGGGAGAACCAGCTTTTTCCAGGAGATGGAGGCGGTGCAAGACCAGCAGAGCTTCACCATCCAGCACCTTCCCACAGAAGATGAACATCTGCCTCCCTTCACAGTCTCACCAGGGAATGAAGTTGCAGCATGTGTTGCTCTGGATTTTCTGACACAAACTTTAGTCAGCACTCAAATGAGCAAGGGCAAGACCAGAGATATGCTCCCACCACCATGGATTATCTCCTGCTAGCAAACAAGTTGCAGCTTACTGCTCTGCATACAGAGGGCTGATCTCAGCCAGGCATTGCTTCATCCTGACCATAGCACTGACTCTGGAAATTTTAAAATCACGGAAGAGGTTGAGGTTATGTAGCTGTTGGTGGTGAGGGACTTCATGCTGTTGGTATACTGGTAAATAATGGAAAATAGCATCTGAAAAGGATGGATGTGCAAGTATATAAATGAGGGAGAATAGTAATTAAACTAATAGTAATTAAATTTCTCCTCATCACATGGTTTCATCTTTCCAGAAAAGACTCAAATAATTAAGAAAGACCCCAGTTACCTCTTTCAGGAATGGGGAGAAGCATTAATTTCATTTTTGTGCCCTGGCCTAAGAACGTGCCACTCCAAGAGGGATTAGCTTTATTCAGATGAACTTCTAGCTGGCCTTTCAGTTGTTTATCAGCCTGCTCTGGAACTGAGGTGTGAATCTGCACAATAACTGAGTTCTAGACTATTTGGAGATTGTAAGCAGATCTTTGCAGACAAAAAATGCAAATGAGGAACAGGTTGGTGCTCCCTGGCAAGGCAGACACAAGGTATTTAAGAACACACTTCCCAAACGTGGACTCCAGGACCTTCTCCAGGGAGGTGGGTGAGTGCCCTTACAGCACATGACACTTGCTGCAGGCTATGGGCACCTGTGCAAAGGCTCCAGTGGCTTTGCAGCTCTGTGTACCTGCAGGGGTGGGATTCAGATTTATCACTGGAAACTTGGATGAGATTATCATGGGCAGCAATACAGTCTTGGCATGGACTTGGAAGACAGATTTCACCCCACTCCTATCAGTCTAGACTTTCCACTATTGGTACTTAAACTTCTGTATTCCTCCTTGCTCTGGCACAGATTGTTCAAAGCACAGAGAGGGATGTGGATGACAAGAAAACCACTGAAGGACTGAAGGACCATTGTGTCGCTGATACAGCTTAGTTTACACAGGCACTGAACCCCGTCACTTCTCTTTCTCTCTCTCTCTTCCTTTCTTTCTTTTGTAGATAGAGCATCTGTATATTTCAGTAGTGCTAGCAGCAAGGGCAGAGCAGTTCTGATGCACTGGTTCCCTCAGACCACCACACAGACCTAGACAACACACCAAGACTATGCAGACAAGAAGCCAGAGGAGGATTACACTGTACCTGGAAAACATTCAGCTATTCAGGCTTGCAATCCATTTGTGTTGCTAGAATAGAGCAAAAGGAAATAATTAAAGGCTAAAAACATACCCTACTATTATTAAATTCCAGAGGATGAGCTATTTTTAAGGTATATAAATATTTGGCAAGAATTCTTAACAATCCTCTTTTAAAGGAATTTCTTTATGCAGGCTAGGCTTAAGAAGATATCTTTGCAGAATCTAATAAAATGCAGGTGATTTTTATGTTGTCTCATACTTCCATTTAAACTGCAATGTCTAAATGGCAGCAGGTCCCAGAATAACTGAAAAATATTTTTCACATCTTTTCCCTACATTGAAATTAAATATCAGATAAACATTGTCAGCTCTAGTGATATAAATTATTTACTTACTACATACACAATTAACATTTTAATGAGTTTGACACACTTAAGAGTCTATAAACATTATTGTGCAGTACAGGATTTCTTAATACTTTTGGGAGACAAGGGATGAGAAAGAAAACCAATGTGCATTTTCATATTAGAAAGTGACCATATAGATATTTAAAGACAAAAACACAAAACAAGGATACAAATCAAATTCTGTACAGGAGCATTTTAGACTATACAACAGAATTATCGATTGGGACAAAAAATTGTTATCTTTCACACAAACAGTTCAGAAAGCATGTTGGTTCATGTGCAACATCTTGGATTTGCTAACAGTTTGAGTAATGCAGGCGAGATTTGCAGACACGTGATCATCCAGCACTTCTCAGCAGATTTTTTTTCTGAAAAAAATCAAGAGTAACCCAGATAAAAGTGACAGCTGGTCTACAGAAAGGAAATATTTCAGTAAGATCAATGAAAGCTTCTCCTGTATGTTAAATGGTATAGGATTAGGGGTCACAAATCTCACGGTTCTTCATCACCTCACAATGCTAAGCTTGGGATGCTATTCCAAGAGCACAGAGAGAAGAACTTGGATGTGCCACTCGTTTTTGCTGCAGGGTAAACACCCACACTATCCACAGAGCAACAGTGTTGTCACACAGGTTTGCTACAATCCCACAAAGCCTGGAAATCTGCCTGTTCATGCAGAAAATAAGGTCATTTCTAAACCCAAGTCACCGAGCTGTGGTTGGGAGTTGGGAGGTGCCTCAGACCTGCAAAAGTTTTGGCTTCTCACACCCCTTGATAAGGACCTGCTGTTGGGCCATGGCCTTTGTCTAACTGAGCCTTTGGAAACTTTTCAAAATCTTTGAGAAATTGTGAAAAGATGCCTCCAGGTGTTTGCATCACACTACCACACGCTCTCTCTGTCTCCCAGCTACCAAGTACCTTAGGAGAGACCATTTTACGTGACAGTATTTCAGTATTTTCTGTCGAAATACTGTATTCTCTGTGTTGGAGATGGCTGGGATGAACAGCAGCGCTGCTGCTGAGAAACAACTTCTGGCAAGGATTTCAGTTTTGTGGCGAAAATCAAACTACTTCCAAAAAATCAAAATGTCCTCATAAGTCCTGGTTATCTCTGCTACAACAAGACAGGGAGGCTGCCAGCTGCGCCACATCTTCTAGAAGTTTTCTGTTAAGAACATTGAATTCCAGCATCAGAAGAGAAGCAGGAATAAAGCAATTCATGCTACAGCAAAGGCACAAAGAAGCCAAAACTTGCAGGCAGAGTAGTTCCAGAGGGACACAGCATCTTTGAAGGACATTAAATAGCCCCCAGAAGACTTCCAGGGGCATGAGACAGGACAATACAGCCAGGTACTGGCTCCTTCCCACGGAGCAGTAAAGCTCTTGCAAAGTCTCTTTGCAAAGCCTGTTCATGTGTCTTCGTAACCCATTAGTCCTTTGTCACACAGCCCCCCAGAGCTGAACTGTGCAGTGATTTATTTTGCATGTGTTATATCACAAACTTGTTGACAAGGCACAAAACTACAGTAATCCTATGGGGGAAGACTCGTTCCAAGTTTGTCTATATGTAAATTTTCTATTCTTCACAAAGCCTTTAAAATTAAACCACAACAAAACTGTGACTTGTGGAACCAATGAGGCTGAAACAATTTCAATTGAAAATCAGATACCATGACAACAAGTGAAATATAAGACAACTGCTACATTAAATAACGATTTGGAATGCTGCAGGATTTTCTAAGTGTTGGGGTTGGAGTTTTTTTGTATCACTGGTTGTTACAGTTTCAGATTTGAGTACTGACACAGGTCAGCAGATCTCCCTCTTCCACCCAAAAGGATGGAAAGACCCCTTTTATTTATTATCATGGGATTAGGAACACATAAGAGTAACTCTGCTCAAGTGGAGTTTCAACACAGAAAAACTGGAAAAGTAAAAGAGAAATGAAGCCATCTAGAATTCAATTATCTTTAGGAACTAGCTGGCAAGATAAAGGATCAAGCTATCAAGCAGGGCTTCAATTAGGCTGATTCTTAATTGTAAGTAGATTTGATTAGTAGTGTAAATCACAGTATGAGGAGGCAACTTAAAATCATATTATAATGTTGAAGTCACACAGTAATTAAAACTAGACCACTAGTAAAATATTGGAAACCATCAGCCAGAGACAGGCTGCCCACATTCCTTTTTATTAACTCCTGATTCCAGCGGGTTTAGCTTTTATATTCTGCCAGATACTGAATATGAAAGCTAATATTATTAATTATTCCTAAGTCTAAGGAATTAATTTCCATTAGTTCCAGCTAAGAAGTCATTCTTTTAAACAATCTGCCATTAACTGGCACGACAGTGTGGCATGGGGAGGAACAGTTTTTCTCATGTCCCTTTGTTTAGAGGATCTCCAGGCATTATGCCAAGATTTTTCTCTATTTTAAAGAAAACTCCATTCTTTCACATCCTTCGTTTTCCTGCACACAGCTTGACTCCCATGCCGTCAAATTCCTTTCGAATCCTTGATACAGTCAAATCCAGTTTGTTGCTCTCAGAATTTATGAACAGCACTTTTGTTTGCTTGTTTTTCTGAGCACAGCAGGTTGGGGATAGAAAACAGGAGAAGGTGGAGAAACAGCTCTTTGATTTACACCTGGCTTCTATTAGCTTCATCTGACGGCCCCTAATCCTTGCATTAGAAAGGAGTGTGAAAGTCAATCCCCCCTTCCATGGCACTCAAGGTTTCTCAGCTGTTACTGCATCTCCCCTCAGCTATTTCTTTCTCCAGACGAAGAATCTTGTATTGCTCACTCCCAGTCCCTTGAGTGCCCTTGCACAATATAAGATAAGCAACCTTGTTTCATCTAAAATATTGATCAGAGATTAATAAAGACTGTAATGATAGCATTTGAATTTCAAGTTTTTATCTGTCAGATTTTAGGATTTTATTTTACAAGACACAAAAACAGTGCAAAGAATATCCCAGGTCAAAAAGCCCTCTTGAGTTTGACTGCTTTAATTTTAGTTTTGATTAGAACAAAGCTATTAATTTTCCAGAAGATAAGAAAAAAATTATGGCCATTTATCTGTACAAAGAAATATCCACTCAAGGGCAACTATTAGCAAAATACTACAAAAAAATTTTAAAAAAAGAAGAAATAAACTCTTTAAAATATATATAAATATTTAAATATTTTCACATCACTGGGCTATATTCTGCCTGCTATATTTTGCTACATTCTGCCTGCTCTGTTTCCCAAATCTCTAGTATCGTTACACCACCATGATTTTATCATGACTCTCAAATTAGTTTAAAGCTTGAAAGTTTTAAAAAGTACAGCTATTTTCACAGCATATACCCTCATTCGGGCCCACACCAAGTTGAGCCTAATGTTAACAAGGATTTTCCTCAATATCAAAAGCAAAATCACTTACCAGTAGAAAAAACCTGAAGCATTAAAGCTAATGGGTGTTGCATCCTTTTATCTCACTGGAGTATGTGATGTAATACTTAAGCATTAAGATTAAGCTTTAGGAATCTTAATTTATGATTACAAAATCATACATACTTTCTGTCTCACCTTACACATTTGAGTTTAAGAAACTGAGTGACAGCATCCAGTACTCTCAGCTATTCAGAAAATTCATGATTCGTGGTATGCTTTAGGAGCAGAGAAAGAGGAGCTAATCAACATTTACTTTGATGCTTTAGACCTACTGCCTGTGTGGATCTGCAGTCCAGGAGATACACAGCATGACTTTGTAAGTCTCACAATAATTTCAAAGCAGTGAACACCCAGAAGTCTCTCTATACCCACTCAATATGATGAGCAGATGTCCAACACTCTCAGTTCTTCGTGTACCCTTTTGCATGTCCAGGCTTATAACCTCTCCTGAAGAAATGGTAATGGAGGAAAAGGAGCAGGTGGCAAGAACAACATGTTCAGCAGTCTTAAGTATCTTTTCTTTCTCAAAACTCTACCTAAGGCTAGCAAATTAACTGAAACTAAAATGAACAACAAGAAGAATGAGGGGCACTGAACCGTTATTGAAAGAGCAATAACCAAGTTGCCTTTCCCCAAAGTCAAAAGGCACTGAGAGCAGTGATGAGGAGGGACCCAATGACCAACATACCACTGCGTAATTAGATATATATTTCTGGTAGGGAAACATCACCAGTGTTGGCTACAAAAGCAGCTAATATTCCCAGCACAGGAAGTTCACACTTTGGGTTTTTGGTTTTTTTTTTTTTTTTCTTATTGCTGCTTGTATAACAATGGTCTTATTGCATATATCCTGGCAATGCATTAGACAAGACTGAAATCCACTTGGACCTCTTCCCAAATGTTATGAGACAGACAGGAAAATATTAAGAAAATATTCCTAATCTTTTTACACCAGTAACTGATTTTAGTTACACTTCAAAAATCTACTAAAACACAGGGAATCCTGAAGACAAGGGAAACCATTACAAGATTAAACTGAAATTATCTTAAATAAAAAGTTTGGACAGGGGAATTTAAAGTAAGTTTGTCTTGAATAAAGACAAGAGTAGGGGTGGAAATCATAATTTTAATTGCACTGTTCAGTGGAATCATCCCAGGGAAAATAATACAGAAATGGATAAAAAGCAAAACCAAACAGCTCATTACTTTCATTGGAACACTATTTTTTCATTCTCGGGCTTCTAACTCAGAAGTGATGGTTTCTAGCAGGCTCTTTGAAGGCAAGTGGATATTGAAAACCACTTACATCTATCTTGCAGAAACATATCTCTAAGGCATATCTACATTGCTGCTGATGCCAAGCAAAAATACCAGACAATTTAATTAAAAGCAGAGATTTAAACAAAAGTAGCTTTATACTGATTCTCAGTGGCCTTATTCTTCTCGCTCTTGACAGCAATCAGAGATGGAAGGTCTGAGGTCCTGTAAACTCCAGTCCTCATCCTCCCTTGGCAAGATCTCAGTTCAGAAATGTAACCTTCAAAGCTGAGGTTCCCTTCAGAATCGTCACAGGAGCGTGAGCCAGAGTCTTCCAGTTTGACCCCATCCACATCGATTATCCTGTTTACAGGGAGCTCCGTTCCGGGCTTCCCTCTCACACCAGGAGGATTAAAGCTTCTGCTGGGCTTTGCTTTGTGAGAGGTCTGCTCACAAGAGTTTCCTGAAGTCCCTTGTGAATCTTTTTTCTTTCTGTTTGCACCTAACAGAAGAATTAAAAACAAAAAAAAACACAAAATAGGACAGTTACGTATCTTCCGGTTTTAGCAGTTTTCAATATTGCAACCTCCTCTGAGGCCCTGATGGTAGTCAGCTGGAATATTCAGCCACAAAAGAGACTTACTGATGTACCAGGTAGGTCACTAAACATTAGACCTCAAAGATAAATGTGAAATACTAATATGTATCTGTCTTAATGTGGCATTTTTCAGAGTTTTTAAAAATACTCCTTCAAAAATTACTACTTAATATAATTTTGTACACCTCTAGAACAAAAAATTCTCACACCAGCAAACCCAAAGGTGAAAGAAGAGAATATAGACCTTCTGCTGGGGCAGAATGGGAGATGTTCCTTCAGTTGAACTGGCCTTCAAGACCCTGCTGAGGTAGTATTTTTACTTGGCTAGAGCTTAATTCTCTAGCAGGCTAGGAAGGGATTATTTGAAGTTGCAGTTCACTGTCCTGAACTGCAAAAGAGCAATGATGGGCCACGGTTTACAGGACAAGAATAAAAGAAGCAACTTCACAGAATCACCGAATCAGAGGATGGGTCAGGTTGAAAGGGACCACAGTGCTCATCTAGTGCCACCTCCCTGCTCAAGCAGGGTCATCCCAGAGTATATGGCCCAAGATTGTGTCCAGAGGGTTCTGGAATATCTCCAGTGAGGGAGACTCTACACCCTCTCTGGGCAGCCTGTTTCAGGGCTCAGAACAGTAAACAAGTTCTTCCTCATATTCAGGTGGAACTTCCCGTGCATCAGTTACTGCCCATTGCCTCTTGTTCTATTGCTCAGCACCACTGAGCAGAGCCTGGCTCCATCCTCTGTCGCCCTCCCTTTAGATATTTATAAACACTGCTGAGGTCTCCTATCAGTTATCTCTTCTCAAGGCTGAAGAGGCCCAGTTCCCTGATTCTTTCCTCCTAAGAGAGATTCTCCAGACCCTTGACCAACTCAGTAGTTCTTCACTGGACCCACTCCAGGATCTCCATGTGTCAGAGACTGAAAATAGTTTATGCCTCAAACATTGATGTAAAGTTTTAAGGAAGCTGCAACCACAAAAACCTCCCTGAAGAACTTCGGACTGTAAGTCGAACTGCTGATTAGATTAAAGGAAACCCATTGTTCAATCACCTCAGGCTGAGGAAAGGTATGCATCCACAATAGGCCAAAGCCTCCAACTTCGATCCCAGCTGAATTTGGGGTGGGGNCCTGCCCAGCTTGGCATATACACCCATCGGATTCTACACTTTTTGGGGGGGCCTTCATCACCAAGAAGACGTGCTGGAGAGGATCAGCGGAGCATTGCTGGGATCCACGGAGTGGTGATATTTCCTTTATTCTGTCCCTGTCACTCTCTTTTTGTCCGTCGTCCCCCCCCCCCACGTATTTTCTACTTCTTTCTTTCTTTCTCTCTCTCATATCTACCAGCAATAAAATCCATATTATTGTCACTGGCATAAGGTCTCATTTGCACCTTAATTTGGGCAGAGGAATTTCTAAAGAACCTTAATAATAGTAATAACTGGATCATAACACCATGTCTCTCTTGTGCTAAGGAGCCCAGAACTGGACACAGGACTCCAGATGATCCTCACCAGGGCTGAGCAGACGGGCAGGATCACCCCCCTCAGCCTGCTGTCACTGCTCCTCCTAACGTGCCCCAGGACTCCATTGGCCCTCTTAGCCACAAGGACACACTGCTGGCTCATGGACAGCTCATGTCCACCAGGATCCCCAGGTCCTTATCTGCAGAGCTGCTTTCCAGCAGGTTGGCCCCCAGCTGGTCCATGGGGTTGTTCCTCCCCAGGTTCAGGACCCTGCATTTGCCCTTGTTGAATTTCCAGTGGATCCTCTCTGCCCATCTCTCCAGGCTATCGAGGTCCCTCTGAAGGGCTGCACAACCCTCTGAGGTTTGAGGGCTTTAAACACTCAAGAAATACCTGAGTTACCATGGGCACTTCTAAAATCACAATTGCCAGGATTCAGGCCTATTCTCTAGACTACACACACAAGGTTGTCACTACCCCAAGACAACTGTAGTTTAAACCCTTGAGCTCCCAAAAGCCAGTGTTGTGTTAGGTGTGACCCTGCAAACTACAAGGAGCTTCTTGAAGATAGTGCACAGAAGCTGATTTGCCTGTGTCAACAGGAGCAAGAAGGGAAGGATGAAGGAGTTGATTTCAGGATTCGCATCACAGTTAACAACATGAGTTCTGTAGTTGAGGTTCCCCCCACAATGATATAAAGAGGGGCAGCATTTTCAGAGAACTGCTTTTAATCAAACTAAGAGCCAAGGGAAAGAAAGAAGAAACTTTCAAGGCAAAAAAGCAGACCTGAGTAGGGGCTTCCATTTCATATTTAATTCCCTTTTTCCATATATCTTCTTATCCACCTTTTAAAAGATACCATCTCATCTGACATGTTTTACCCAAAACATTCTCAAATGTTATGCCACAGTACATGCAAGTGCCTAACCAGCATGTTTAGCCACACAAATCCCATGAGACTGGTGTGGTTAAATCCGATAGCTGTCTTTCAAATCTTTTATTTGTGTTTGTGTCACGAAGTGATTGGTACATTTTTATGCAAGGAAAAAAGATTTCCATGTATAATCATCGCAATCAAGAACTTTTTGATATGGAGAAAGGGGGAAATGCAAATGAAAAAGACAAAAAAAGCACTTTCATACAGTTTCAATCAAATCACTCCAGGGTCTTCTTGAGGCTTAAAGCTTTCTATTTAAGAAAAATAAGTTAAAATCCTAAGTAGTGCAATGTTTAGTGTTTTAGCTACAGTGCAGCCCCACATGAACAATGTGGAAATTTCACATCAGTAATGCTTGCTGTTTTTTCAGAGGAATTAGATCAAACTCCAAACAAATCAGCTGAGCAGAGAGAGGCAGAAAGCTTTCTCAGCCCTGCTAGCCCAGCATGACTCCAGCCTACTAAACTGCAGCTAACATTTAATGGTACTATATTACACTTCGTGTTTAAATCTCCCTACTGACACTGAACATTGGCTTAATTTTAACTGCTGCTGGCATGGCTGTGCTGCCAAATGCTATTCTTCTGTTCTGGAACGTTTATCTTAATGTGAGTATTGAATTGTTCTCTTCATCTCTTTAATCTAGTATTCTATGCCCTTTGAGAAAGATCTGTGATTCTCCTTTCAAGTTGCTTTAAAAGAGCTACAAGTTGCTAAAATGCCTACTAATGACAAATTACCACAAATACATGGCACTGACAGAGCATGAGTCATCCAGCTGTCCTAGCATTGAGAACATCTCCTCCTATTAAATGTCATGTAAAGGAACAACTTTGACTGGGGTGGAAGGTCTCATATATGTTGACCCGAACTAGGTTGAAACACTTTCCAGAGTCAAAAGACACAGCCTGCATTAAGAGGGTACAAGAGTTGAAAGAGCTGGAAACTCCTGCCGAGGAAGGTGCAAGTATTGCTGTACTTATTTGGGTGCTAAGCCTTTCTACAGCTAAATACAAGAAATGCCATTAAGTCTTGGAATTATGGTGTCACTGAGTCACCACACAAAGCAACTGGGTGTGCAAGTTGTCTAATAGGAACACAGCAAAAATAAGGGCAATGTTTGCTGTCAGGCTTCACAAGACAAGCTCGTCTGAACAAGAACACATCCACATTATAGACATTTTTCTATTAATGTCCTTTTCAGGACCAATCTCTCTGTAGCATCAAATAAATTACTACTAGAGGCAGGGCAGTAACAGAGAACATCTTGTCTGAAATAGCAGTTCAAAAGAATATGGAATCACTAAGGGATGATACTGTGAATATGGCTTCACTTTTCCTGTCAGGGTAAAAAAGATCTTGGCTCATCTTCACCAAACAGGAAGATGATTTCAAGAGTAGCACTACACAGAAAAAAATATTTTAATGTAATTTTTTTCCTCCTTTTTTTAAGAAAAAGCTTTTACAGAGCAAGCTGTTTAGTACAAATAACAGGCAAGATTCACCAAACCAGCTTGTGTATAAATGTATCCCACAAGTTTTTAAGTAGACTCAAGATTTGCATGTACTCAGTGGAGCTTTAAAATGAGGTTTCAATGAGGTTTGTAACACTTCTGCACTGGTCTCCTTCTCATACTTTCTTTTTGAGTAACAAATACCTGAACACACTTAGCTGTGCAGAGCACGATCTAAGGTGCAGAGGGCCTTCACAGGTAAAATTTCTCTTCATATATTCTTGTACTGAAGTGATGAAAACCTCCATGGATAGCTCTGCAGATTCCTTTGCCTTGTATAAATCATGTCAGGAATGTTACTACATTTTCCCAAATCTAATCTGTCAAATGTGCTATCTAACTTCAGCAGGGAAAGGAAGCCACTGCTTAGGGCAGGAGTCACACAGGTGACTTTCCAGGCTGAAATACCACAATCACACCTATTGAAAATCTCCTCCTCCCTTGCTAATCATTCTGCACAGCTCTCAGGGAATTTTCTTGTGCATCTGATCCTGTTCATATGTTCCAGCTGGTTTAAAGATGGGAAGATGCAGGTCATCTTTTGTCCTTAAACCAGAGACCTGCTGTGTTACAGACTCACGGCCAAATGACTGCTTAGAAGGCTAACTGCAGGCATCTGCATTTTTCCAAAGGTGACTACAATCAGGCACTGTTTTGGCTGATCTCCTGATTTCTGTTACCAATATTTTTCTTTTTCTGATATTTGGATTTTGTGTATTATTCTCAAGCACTCTAACATTATCATTATGGAGAACTATCTTTGTAGAGGAAGACAAAGGGAAATCTTCTTCTGTATAAAATACTCCTCAAACTTTAAGATCTGAGCAAGAGATCACAAGATATTGTCTTCCAGGTATTTTAGGAATGAGGGAGTATTTGACCAAATTCCAGACAAAGTAAAGGTCACAAAACACCTGGAAATTTCAGGAGCAGCATTAACTGCCAAATGTAGATGATAGGATCACATAACTCTAAGTCTAATCCAGATGCTTGGGGAATTAAAGGTCCACTCACAACACCTTGCAAATATATTGTTTCTATACCATAATTAATAAATTCATTTCTTTTCAATGTGCCAGACTTTAGTTAGGATTTTTAAATAAAACCTCTTCCATGTAAATTGAGTGTTTCACTTATCATTCTACCTTTGCTAAAATCATAGTGTTCTTGTCAAAGTCATTTACTGTTTAGACGGCTCTCAGTTCTACTGAAAGATAACAAGAATATCCTGATGATTTTCATACCATTGATCCCAGGCATTTGACTTCTAATGTCAGAGAGGATCAGATCTCAGTTAAAGGGAATGAGCTCCAGAGTGATGATTTTATACTGACTTACAGCAGATAAGAATCTGTTTGAAGTATTTCATAATACTTAGAATATAACTCTTGTGAAAAGAAGCCAGTGAAGTTTTCAGGAGCAATTCCTGGAATTGCTGATTTACAGACATATACCACCCCCACCTGTAATCAGTCATTTTCAGTCTTCAAAGCAGCAAGGCTCTGGGGTGTGCTGTAACAGGGAAGTCTGGGCAGACCCTGTTCCAGTCTCTGACCCCATGGAGCCTGTCCCAAGGTGGTACCACACTGCCTGAGAGAGCATTTTCTTACATGAGACTGAGAAAAGGAGCTCTGTGGTGGTCACTTCTGGAGTGGGTGTTCCTTTCGGGGTCCTGGAAATATGTCAGGATGAGTAACTTAATGTGGATGTAATCTGGCAGTTTCACTCTGGGAAAGACACTTATCCCTTCCTGTCCTAAACTGTTAGGAAATGCTGCTTCTACATTTTAGCCCTCCCACGCGTGGATTCTTTTGAGTGGTGGATGAATGACTTCCACACTGGCTGACATACTGTTACTACTGCAAGAATTTTTTTTTTTTTTAAAGTTTGTAAAGTTATTTATGCTTCTGCAGGGAAAAGGATACTTTAAGTTTTAGAATTCCACTGGTTAAATTTTCTTTGGCAGTTTCCTTCTTTTTATCTCTTAATTGACACAGCACTGAGGAGAAAGCAGATTTAATAAAAGATGCCTACCTACAGTTTATGCTAAATCTTTTCAAAGGAAATTTGACTTTTATGCTGAATTTCACTTGCATGATGAAACAGCAACTGCAGCATATGCTCAGTGCCTTGAAATCTGACTCAGTAAAATAAAGGCATTGAGCTAGGAAATGGGTTATTCTGCAAAGCAGCAATGTTCTACATTACCATTTTATTTACTTTTGTCCTGGGAATTTTGGGAATACATTTGCAGCGTTAAGTTTAGAAAGGGCAGATGGAAATCCTTTCATTGCACTTATCTCCAAAGCATTCACAAGAAGAACAAAGCACGGAACATTATTCAGGAAGACAAATTTGGACTATCACATGGAAGAGGGAGCTGGTATGGCCACAGCTGCTCACCAGTGGCTACAGACACAAAAGAGGAAACACTGAAACCTGTGTTTCCAGAGGGCAGGGACCTTTCATGTACACACCTACAACAGCAGCTGAAGAGAACTGCACACAATGTTATTTAAAATCCAGGAACAGTCCAAAAATAAATTAAATGAAAAGTTCTGAATTTTGATCCAGGCAGACATGCATGCCCTCAATAACACTGTCCAATTTGCTCAAACATTCCGTTTCTCCGCTGCTAAAACTGAAACTATTTTTGACTACTTTCCAAGCAGCAGACGTGATAAAACATCTCTGCAGCAACCTACACATATTCAGCCCTCAGTGTGATCTTCCAGCATTTGTTAACCTTCATTTTGGTTTTGCATCTCTGGTCGGTAACAGCAGGTTTAATTATTGCAGAGAGTCCTGTGTTGGGAAATAGTGGATTGAATTACTTGAATCCATTCTAATTTAATCTGCCATTCATTATGTTATTTTTCAGTGATGAAAGTCTAAAATGTGGTTTTGCAGAGCTACCAGTTACATTTCAACCAGTACTTCAATGAAGTTCATTTCTTCATCCAAATGCTGCCATGGTTTGCATAGATCTGGGTTTAGCCCATGTGCATTTGGTTCAAAGGGCAGCTGCCATTTTTCTAATATTTCATTCAGTCAGTGATAAAATTTGCAATTCTTTCTAAAATATTTATCTTGCTGCTTGTTCGAAATAAGTTTATATTTCAAATAATCATCCCCCAAGGTCTTCCTTACTTCCCGTCTACTCTAAACTCTCCTTTGTTTGTTGTTGATCACAGTCACATACTACATGTAATTCTCACATTTAATCATGCTCCGATTAAAAGAGGATTAACAGATCCCAGCCTTAGTATTTCTGGATCCTCATGAGTATTTATTTCTATTGATCCAGAATCCAATTATCTTCTATAAAGTTACACAGAACCAGTAGGGATGTAAGTTACTGCAAGAAAACATTCTTTGTTAAAAATAATGATTTACATTATTTTTACATCTTTTAAGTCATAATCACTTCCTTTTCTTCAATTTTTATTTATGTTTTCATTCATGTGGTTATCTTGATTTACACAGGGAACACTACTGGACTGTCTCTAAAATATGCCACACAAATTTAGAGATTGTATAAAATATTAGTTATGTAAAATATTATATAATTTATTACAAAAACAAAGGTTTATTTTCAAATTTTGAAGATAGACATGTGATTGCCCTTAATCTCCTTAACTGTCACAAACTTTTTTGCACTTGGAATTCATTACCATTAGAATTGAAAAGTTTAGTAGCCAAAAAAAGTGAAAGTCACAGAAAACCCACTGCTATTATCTGATCTCTGTTCCTCATCTCTAGGGCACTGCGTCCTCTCTGCAAATAATAAAAAAGAGCAGTTGGGGAAATTTTTTTTTTGTCTTTGGGAACAACAGCCAGTCCCAGGCTCCGAGAGATTATCCTGCATTTTATTTCTGCATAATTAATCTTTCACAAACCAAATTAATTCTTTAACTTCCATAGACATTTTACTAAAGTATAATTCCAGAGAGTTCACCATGCTTTTGTTTTCCCTAGCTGGCTCTCTATCTTAACCAATGACATTATATTCTTATTAAAAGGGAGTTTTGAATAAACTCTTCTTTGGATTGCATTGCTGGATCCAGTCTGTACATCTACTTAAAAAAAAAAAAAACAAAAACCTTCATAGTTGGTAGACAATTAATTCCACTGACTGTAATTGTAGTGCCATTTTAAGAATAATTCTTATCCTAGCTGAAAAAAATTCCCCAAAAACAACAGGGAATTTTTTAAGAGAAGGAAGAACAATTTGACAGACTCAAACCTACAGTCTGTGCACTTCAGTCTGGATTGCTGCAAACTGTCCTACCTCTGGATGAAAGGGTATTCCGTGAAAAAGCCCAATTGCTATCATGTCTAAATGCCCACCTACTTTGTAGTGGAGCTAACAACCATCATGAACAACTCAGACCAGTGCAATATTGCTGAATAAACAATGCAGTGCAAGGTCTGTGGCTTAACACTCTCAGCTCTTGGGGAGACTAAAGGCTTGGAAGGCTGCCTTTCCCCATGACAGCTATTTCGCACTTGGGTAATGCACATGCCCAACGCCTTGGGAAAAACTGGTCAACATTCAAAGTACCCAGACCATACCAGCCAATTAAAAAAAAAGGAAAAATAAAATAAAAAAAAGCGTCAAAGAGATTAAATCCACATTTTAACATTTTCAAAAATGAATGCATCACTTCAAGCCAATCACACAATAATTATTTCTTCCACAGATGGGACCCCCATTATATGCAGACATGAAAGAATGTCTTCAGATTCCAGAAACCTCTGATTTTTAAAGTGGGAAATTTGCCAGAACTAGCAGGCTTATTCAAAATAAAGACATTTTCTCTTGATGAGTAACGCAACTAGAATCAGTAATGATTCTTGTGTTGCTAACTGATTTGCTATTTACTTCACAGCTAAGTATTAATACAGTATAAAAACATTTCACTTATTTCAGAAAGTTAAGAACCGCGTTTGAAAGTTTGTTCTCACAAGCTCAGAGTGATGCAATCCTTATTTTGCTGCTTTCCATTGCTCATATTTTGCTTTCTAGATCATCAAGTGAAAAAACCCTCAAGTGTTACCCGTGACAGGGATGGACACTGGCCTGACTTTACCATATCAGCAGATTGCCCCTTGCAGAACATGAGGGACCCCTTCATTCCTGCCAGTCCTTTCCCCAGCACTGATAAGCCCAACGTGAGCAGGGTAAGCACACACATTATTTGTCTTTATGCCAATTCGGAACCAAGATTACAGACCTCTTCAAATTATGCAGTCACTATTTTTCTTTATATCCCAACATTTTAATTGAATAAACCAATCAGAAATGCAATTTCCATTGATAGGAGATTATGAATGAAGAACCATTAAAGCACTTAAAAAAGCAACCGTTATTAATGATTTAGTCCTCTGAGAATCAAAAGATTCTTGACTGGAGAGAGTTTCCAGAAGTCTTTATTATAATTATGTACATCACTGAACAGCCTTTCCATGCAAACTCCAATCATGAAAATAGAAAAGTTTTGTTTCAGCCCACACTTTTTCCATAAAATCACCGTTCTTTTATAGAATACAGTTCCCATTAAATACTAGTGTGTTGTGAGAGGAGTGCAGAATACAGTTATTATATGCAGTAAGACTGTAGCAAAAAAGGAAAGCGTTTCATATATTTTTAAAAAATTTTTGTTATTCCTAAAAAAAAATCTGGTTTGTCAAAAAGCTAAAAAAAAATTTAGATTTTAATTTTGCAAAACTAGTTTGATTACTTAGTCTCATGGGTGACTACAACATAATAGTAAGACACAATCACCAGTGAAAATAGAGAACGCTAGTTGGAATACATGCTAATTAAAATCCACTAAAAAAATATTAAATTCAATACGGAGGGTCTTAGTTATTTGTTGGGAAAAAGTCTGAATAATTTTAGAAGGGGAACTGCTACAGGACTTTCAACTGCTTTATTTTCTTTCATGGAGGCCCACAAATATGTGGGAACACAGTGACTTTTGGAAAAACTGGATTTTCATCCCCCAGAACACAATGAGACCTAGTTAACAGCACGACAAGCCTCTCTGCAGATTTTTTTTTTTTTTTAAATTAGGCTTCACAGCGCTGTTATGTAGGACCCATCTCAAAGAGTGAAAAGAGTAGTGTGGTCTCCAGCACCCATCCAACCCCTCATTTCTTACTCAAGACTACCAAATAAAGAAGTGGTTACATTGGTTACTCCACATCAAACGAGCTGAGATTACCAGCTCACTTCTTAAAGACCAGGGAAGAGTTGCTTTAGTTTAAAATAAGAAGGAAAGTAATGAATACAAAGTTTAGCCCAAGAACCCAAAGACAGAAGAAATTCTCCTTTCAGGAGTTCCTGTTGTGAGTAATTCAAAAGAAATCTCCTGTCTTATCTGCCTTCTGGAGCACATGCCAATGCTATGGATTTCACATGTGACCCGTCAGCATCTCAAGACAGCATTTGCCCTTTGATGTCTAAATTATTAACAAATCTAACATTTGTCAGCTTTGTCTCATGGTAATTGCTAGTTCATATCTATTAATCTGTTTGTTATAAGAAGATAATTTCAATCATTCTTAACCCAGGACTGAAAGAATTCTTAAAATAATGAAGAAAATGAAAGCTTAAAACCAGTTTGCGTAACTAGAGCTAGAATTTATTACTCCTGAGAGAACAAAGATACAAAATACATGTGAAAACTACACAAAGATTTCTACAAAGTAAAAAGTAGAAAGTGGGAAAAGGGAAAGCTACAGCTGAGTGGTTACACAGAAACTTATGGCATGCATTAAAATATTGTAAATTCATGAAGTTTTTTTTAAGTGCAAATGGTTTTTTAACAGTTCTCACTGAAAAATATGCAAATTGATACCTATGTTGTACACTTGTCATATTATCAGAAAGACACCAACACAAATCTATGCATATATACATCAATATGTCTGAAGTACATTTTGTGGTTCTGTTATTCATAGGCACTGGTTACAAGTCCGTCCAATACTCAGTTTCAGAAATTAAGTGGTGGCGCTTATAGAACATTTCTCAGATACTACTAATAAAGGAATTGGCTTTTAAAATACCAAGAGGATGAAATAATTTGCATTGCCATTTATAAGCATCCAACAACCAAAGAAGTATTTACAAATCATCAACCATACAGATAAAGAACAGTATCAAATACTCTGTGTAAAAAGATAAATAATTAAAATGTATATTCCCACATCACAAAGAAATGTGATCATACAAATATGGCACCATATGTTTGTGAAACATCAAAAATAAATGTAGCACATAGATACCTCTTCTTATATTTTACATTAAAATGCACAGTACAATGACTGTAAAATGTCAATGTCACGACACCCACTGTCTTCAAATTCTTGTTTCTGGTAATAGCAATTATTATTAGAGTCCACGTTTATAAAGAAATTCCATACTTCAGCCTTGGGCTAATATTGCTCTGTGATATTGCTAGACCATGAAACTTACATCCTAAAAACGTTACGTATTTTCTTTAAAATTACCTAATAGAAAGCTACTTGATATGTGAATATTCTGGGAGAAAGTGTGATAGATGCCATCTATGTCTCTGTGTAGCAAAGTATCAGTTAAAAAAAATAACATTTTTCTTTTTAGTCACAAATATCTAATTTATTAGTGAAATATATTTTAAGTTGAGGCCTATCCATTTAAAATTTTAATCATAAACAATACTGCAATTTTCAACACATAATTAGGATTTTTGTTAAAGTACTTAAACTTCCAAACCCTAATCATGTATCTCATTATGAGAAATGGATCAGAGAATCTGGAACACAACAGTGCTATGGAGCTCAAAATGCTGATACCCTGTTTTGTACTCTGAGGGTGAATGAGATAATTATAGCACATGGATGTAATTCAAAGATTTGTCTGCATGTGGCTATTTTTGGCTATGTGCCAAATCCAAACAAAAGTACATTGTTAAAGGCAACCAGAAATATTACAGTTAGAATAGACTAAGGCAATTAATTTTTTTTTCCTTCTTTTTTTGGTAAAAAAAAAAAAAATTAAGGTGCAGAGAGAATTTTCTTTGTGGTTTTAATGGGTGCCAAATACTGATTAACAGTGCCAAGAAAAAGTAGTTTTACACAAAAGGAAAGACTATTAAAATCTAGAAATACCTGAATTGGATCTTTGAAATCCAGATTTTTCCTGATTACCTGCAAAAGGAGTTGGGGGTGGATAGTTGGCTTCCGTGAGTTTACTGATGTCTGACGGTGGTGTCGGTGGTGGTGGTGGTAGCAAAGTGCTGTTAGGGCTACTAATATCTCCTTCAGCCACAAGAGTCAAGTCTGCCACGTTCTCATCATCTACCATCTGAATGCCTTCAGCTTGTAACTCTCTCGACTGCCTTTTCCACACCGTGGCATTGTTCTCCTGCGCGTGCGGAACTGGAGACAATGGAGGGCTAAAAGGAACACTGAAAGTCTTCTGGCTGTGGAGTGCTGCCAAAGCAGATTTATGTTTATTTTCTGAGTAACCCATTTTCTTTACTGAATTTTCATCAAAGTTTTGCACGGACTCCTGTTTTCCACTGGGTGATGTATATCCATCATTGCCATCGCTTTTTGAAACTCGCTTGCTGAGGCCTTTAGGACCTGCGGGAGTAGATGAGCATGGTTCTGGTCCAGTGGGTGGTAAACGAAGAAAGTCAGGAAGAATAAGGTCTTCTTTCCTTAGCAGTCCACGTTGGTCATCTGCTCTGTTACTTTGAGCTTTGGATATGAGTTCAAAAAATTCTATTGAGGAAAAACCCAAAATTGACAAGTTTTTGTCAGAAAGTGCAATGCCATTAAAACGTACATTTTCAGCACATTTATTTTCCATGAAGATCTTCAATTCTTTCAATGCTGCCTTGAAATAAGATCCCATGTTAATTAGGAACTTTTTCAATTGCAGCAATGTTCACTAGCATCACTATAATTAAGACCATCAGCATTGCTATTGTAAGAGTTTTGCAGTTTAGAACAGCTGCAATTCACCGAGCCTTGAACACATCTTCTATTTTACGCAGTTAATAAATCTGTACACACACGCAGGATTTTTAAATTCTTTATACAAAACAAGGCTCTAGTCTTACAGACAATGGGTGCACGTTTTTATATTCTGGATGGGTTTTACCCATCTGAACTCAAAAATAGCATGCCATTTGAACATTCAAAGATTCAGAATGTTGCAAACTTCCTCGTTTTATTGAGTTTCTCTCAGAGTAATTATATTTTATCACAGTTTAAATTCAATTCATGGTGCAGTTTTAAACCAGGATGTTATCATCACAGGGTATGATCAGATGATGATTTAAGTAACTCCATTTTACTTGGAGCTGCAATGAATCAGTAGCTTACAGGTAGTCAGTAACCATCCAAGGAGCCATTACCAAAAGCAATGGGGCAGCTTTTTAAAGAGGTTTTAACACAATTAGAAGCGATTTTCTGATCATGTCCTTAATGATATCCAATGGTTTAGTATGTTTCTATATATAAATAATACTCAATAGTAGATCAACACTGTTCTAAAAAGTTTCAAAACTTGGCAACAAGAAACTTATCAACTGTAAGCCAAGAATTATACCACTCCTCAAAAAAGAAGCATTGCAACAATAAACAAACTCTTTGGTGCAAAACATAGACATATAAAAATATGTAATTCTTAATATAGGGTCTCTGCATGTCCTAATTTTTCAAGAAGAAAGCACTTTAACTACAGAATATTAAAAGATGCTTAAAAAGGTCATCTCCAACAGATTAATTACAATCAACAGTTCCAACCCAGCTTATAAATACTGTTTGAAGCAAAAGCCATTAAGAAATAAAGCAACAGAACGTTAGTATCAGTTTTAACTTAGCATAATATGAAGTCATACACTTGCACTTGTATGACCTTATTCCTAAATCCTCTACTCATACTTGGCAGGCTTTGCAATGTATTCGTAAAAATGACTTTTTAACATGCTTTTTCAAATGTCATAAAATCTGAACGTAGCCAAGATGGAAGCTTCAAAATGCTTCTTATTGCCAAAGTTTTGCAAAATGGCAGTAGGCATATTAAAACATGCAACATTTCTAAGATGTGTCATACAAAAATGTTTCTGAAATTTCAAAGTTCATAGAACAGTTGTATGTTTTTGCATTAAAAAACAGTCTACAACATTTGGTATGCATTTTCCAAACTTTGACAAATTTCACAAAACTCAAAATAAAATGTGAAAGCCTCGAATTCTGAAGTTTTCAAATTATGTTAATGTTTTACTCAGTCCTAGGAAAAAAAATGAAAGTATTAAAATGTGGAAAACAAGTTAACAAAAGAGTAAGCAACAGAAAATAATTTAAAATGCACTAATATTTTGTAGTAACACTCACATTAAAAAACATCTATTTTGCAGTAGAAGTTTTAGCCATAGCATTTTTTTTTCAGTTCTAGTCAGTGGACATTTATTCACAGATGAACATTCAGAGGTAAACATTCATTTGCTGTATAAATGTGCATAACCAGGTTCTGGATATGCATACGGGGTGACTTCAGCAGTAAATTTTAATCTGTGGGTCAAATATGTCCTTTGATTTTTTTTTTCTACATGGGAAAATAAGGAGGAACGTGTAGGGCTGACAGACAGGTAATCACTTCAGTTCGTGTCCTAGGGCAGAGGGTGTTACACCAGGATTTCTAGTGCTACATCATTTTTAGTTCTCTTTCTCCCATGGACATCTTTCTATAAGAAAGCAAACTCTCTTGTGAGATTTTTTCCGATGATATCACCAGAACTATTAAGATATAATGAAGGTAAAAATAGGAGTCAGAAAATGCAAGACTACCAATGGCCTCTTTGCTTCCTTCTACTTCTAAACACCTTTTCAGTGCATTTGCAGAATGCAAGTGTTCCTGCTGCCCATCACGACTCCTCTGCGGTCAGACTGCACTGCCCTGGCTGTTACAGAGTTCAGCACAAAACTTACCAAAATTCTTACCTGAGTACATTAGGGTCTACACTACTCTGCAGTGCCAGTCAGTGAGTCGAACACTTACATGAAGGTGAACAGAAAGCCAGGATTCTACACAGCTTACAAAGAGTATCCAGTGGGATGTTCAACTGCAGTTGAGTAACTAATTCCTTCTTATTTTACAGGAATTAGGTACCCCTCACTTTTGAAAATCCCACTGGGTGCCTACATCTGTGTTTAGGTATTCTTAAGATTTTACCTTTAACTTCAGAAAACTTGACAATTCAAACACACCAAACAAAAATATAATGGTCATGACTATGATTTTCACAACACAGTATTAAACACGTGGTACTTTATCCTACACAGACACAGAATTTTTCTAAGACTACTTATGTTAATATGTAAGCTATAAAGTTCACATACCCTCTGCTTCATCCAAATTTATTTTCTGACATTTTTTTTTCCCAATCTTTGCAATAGAGTCTTCTCTCTTTGACAGCCGGACTTCCCTAGCATTTTTTCCATTTTCGCCTTTCATTTTGATAGAATTAGACTTTCCTAGAGTTCTTCCCTCTCCCTGCATTAGAAGGAAAGTTAAGGTACTACTTACATTCAGGCTCTATCATTGTATACATAAAATGGCCTAAGGGAATGGGAAAGTTATTTTGGAAACACATTTCTCTAACACCACAACAAATGCTTTAGTTTAGTCTTGGTTATGGCAAAGAACATTTGCCATAGCAGTTCCTAAAAAATGTAGAAATAAATATAATATTCTTTACTCTGAAGAATTCACATAACAAAGGGCTTTTGAACTACAGAGTAATTCAATCATTTTCAAACACAGATAAGCCAATGAGACACAAGACAACAAACACAACACAGTGAAAGAGTTAACTGATTCATCATGAAGACAAAGTTCTTCACAAATAAATGCTGTTGACAGTGGAAAAATATCAGACGAATTACAGCTATATTCAATCTAGTTACATAGTCTGGCCGATTCAAAATCATGTGTGAATGCAGCCTTTAGTATAGAATTCTAGAAGGAAACAGAAGATGATCTAATGGAGAAAAATCGTTGCAGAAGACTTACAGTAGATCCTTGACTTCTTGAAGTAGTTGCAGTCTGTTTTACTAATACGCCTCTTTGTTTCTCTGTAAACATTGAACATAAACATACCTTCTGTAACTACCGATTTGTAATTCCCCAAAGAAGCAACATTTAAGTGACAATGATGGGCACAACAGACTTTTGCTTTAAAATTACTCTAATATGTACTCAGAAAAAGTGAGCATAGTTGATATCCCTGATACTTTTCAGTAAAAACCTGTCAGAATCGTCCTCCCATCTTCAGATTTTCCTAATACTGGCATTACTTTTAAAAAGTTTAAAGATGCTGAAGTTTCACTTACATACTAAATTGTCAGTTGCTTTAGATCAAATCATCGTAAAATCTGAGCTAATAATTAAGTTTGCAAGTCTCAAAATTAGAATTTAAAAAAGAAAATCAGCAGAAAAGACCATTGAAAGGCCATATTGAGTCTTTTCCAACCAGTTTCATGCATCCATTGTTTTGTAGACACTGTCACATCCTCCTTGCCATCTTCTAGGTAAGCAAATGGCTCCATCAAATTAAATCTGCCTACAGCAAATGTACTAACACAGAATCATAGCCCTCTGTCACTGGTACACTGCCACAGAACCAACCCACTGCCAGAATGATCCTCTATGATTTAGGCTTTTACAGCTGCAGGCAGCACACTGGATTTAGGCGATTTAGGCTTTAATAATTTGTAATTCTTAAACTAATTATCTGTGAGAGTATTTAGATTGAAAACTTTTTTCAAAATAAGAACTGGTTCTGTTGACTTGACTAGAAAAATGACAAATCCGATTCTCCTCAATAAATACCTCCATCTTGATAATCCCAGTTCTTCCTCAAAGAGGATTTCTGCCCTAAGTCTGCTTAATTTTACCATATCTTATTTAGTTTTTAAAACTAAGTGTTTGATATCTCTAAAAAGGTCTCCTAATGAAACCAAACCTTTACTGTCAAGGCTGCTTACATTAATCTAGGGTGTTAATTATGCCAAGAGATTGTCAACTGTTTAGTTGATAAATTTTTATTTTTCCAATTATGTTGCCCAGGGTAATCACAACTTTTATCCTTTTTGGCATTATTTCCAGAAATCATCACTTACAACTGGAGAAGTAGGCTCTGCTACTTTCTCATGCTAAAGAAGGAGATATCATAGCAGTATATATAGCTGCTGCACAAACTGCATCTGTTTTCCTTACACACAATGTTCCTTACTGAATAATTGCCAAATGCACGAAGATATTTGGCTCTTTATTCTCATTATTATTACTGGGCACTACGTTCTTAAATCTATGTGTGGATCTGTGGCTGAGTGCAAGCAAAAAGTTCAAATATTACTACTGCAAAATTTCTTACAGCAACAGTAAAAGTACTTGCTATCACAGATTAAATCGATCTTCAATCTTCAGAAACTGCACTCCTTTTAGTTAAAAAGAATATATGCCACATGTGATATATCTAAATTTAATCATATTTACCTCACCTTCACATCAACAGGAAAAACTAATCAGAGTCAGGGTTTATAAATCTGACTTGGAACCACAAACTAAAGCTTTTATACCAACTCACCTCTAGCCTTTGATGGTTCTTTTGCATCTAGAACAACCCGTTGACCATCCAGATTAGATATAGGGACACCAAGATCAAGTGGTTCCTGCTCACCACTCTAAAGTCGGATCACAGTTTGTATGCAACAGAGAAAAAGCTGTGTTCAGAACAAATTTATGCAGTCTGACATTTTTGAAAGAAAACGAGCAAAGCATTTTTATGCTTCAGAGTAGCTTCAATATAGTCTTCTACCCTTCTAAAAATGTTTACTCCATTGGTGTAAAACTACCTTGATTTCAGTGAGTGTAACCCATTTCTGTGAGGAGAATGGTATTTGGGGAAAAAAAGATACAGGGAGAAAAAAAGAAATCATCCAATTTGTAAATGTGCTCAAATACTCTAGATCATTACTGTGTATGTTCAGCAAATCATGTTTTTCAGAGTACATGGGAGATTATTTTATATTCTAAATTGACTGTATTTTGTTAATCTTGTAATTTTATTAAATGAAGCTACCTTTATACCAACATGTTTTTCAGTTATCTTAAAAACTTGGACTAGTTCAGCTAAGACAGCACACATACTAGAAATACCACAAAATTAACTTTACATTCCTAGGTATTCCAGCATAATAGAAAAGAGAACAGGCTAGCCAAGAGTTCAGTAGTAGAGAAGTTGAATCAGTCTGCTTTCATGAAAAGTTTCTGCAAGGGGATTTGTGGCAACTTCCATAATTCCCATGATAATGGAACAAAAGCTTTAATCCAACCAACTGTCCCTGGCTAATAATGGGAGTTGAGCTCTGGAAGAAGCTAAGTTCAGGCTTGCTTATTTAGGATGTTGGATTTATTCTGAAGGAGAATATAAAACAGATGTAGACTAAATATTTGAGGTAAATACTATTAAGCATAATGGTTATGACTACAAAGCATTTTATCTCAACACGCAGCTATAGATATTTTAATGCCTAATTCTCAGGAGAGGAATCATTCCAGGGACTACCATATGATCTTCTCCAGACAGAAAATATTGCTGCTTGAATTACATCAAAAGATACTTACTAGTCTTGCCACAAGCTCATTAAGATTTAAACCATATTTTGCAACCACAGGCCTTAAGACCTCTGTTACTGGTTTGGTGGGTTTCGCCTTCAGACCAACCGACCGATTGATTGGAACAAGATCCAGCCTGAAACACAGCAATTGTAACAGTAAGTGGGAAACATTCCAGCAAATAAAGTCTAGAAAAATATATAAAATCCAATCTACACCAAAGTTATACCAATTTACAGTTACTAACTAGCTGGAGCTGTAGTAGCACAAATCTATCCTAAACTGAAGCGACAGGGAATGTATTATTTTATTTCTTTATTATTATATTTAATTTATTATTATTTATATTTAACACAAGTGAAAATTCTACTGTTTCACTTGCCAGAGCTGAGTGAAGGCATGAGCCAATCTCTTTCAGACCAATGAAAAGCATTCCACAGCACTTCCATCTCTACAGGCAGATTACTCCGACCAGTCTGGTCCAGGAGTGCTTCCAAAGTGACTCCATGCCCGACTGTAGACTTAGATGCAAGACAAATATTTCTTCTCAACTCCACAGGAGAGACTCACAACCTCTTATTCAATTACAAGAGATGGATTTGGACAAGTATTTTAATTTTTACACACAGGAACAAACACAGTGGAATTGCAGATGATGCTATTTTTTTAGGGTTGGTGATGCAATATCATGGAAACTTGGTGTAAGAGAAACTTATATACCAAAGCTGTAAAAGCAATTAACTTAGGATTTACAGGCTGAAGACAGCTCTCTTCAGAGTCTATTTTGCAATTTTGCATAATTTTATTAAAACAGCAAAAGAATAATGAAATATAAAACTGAAAAAAAACCCTAAACCCAAATAAATAATTCCTTTGCATCTATTTCCCTGCACAGAGCTGTGCCTAGCTTTGGTTTGGGTTGGGGTTTTTTTTAATGTTCTTCATCTGTGCCCTGAATCCTCCATAAGCCTCATTTGACTGTAATGGTACTATGGTACAAGGACAGGCTTATTACTAACAAAACAATCAGAAGAACTGTACATCATCATCAGATATTACAATTATCAGTAATTTTGTCAGTCTCAAATATAAAACTCATGTTTTCTCTCACAAAAATTACTTACATGCAAGATGTTTAGTCATGTTGACTTTTCCCTTCCACAAGAAGCCAGAATAACTGAACCTTTGTCTTTCATATTTTCTTTGAATTCACCAGTTACTAAATTGAAATGATCCATTTTAATCATTAGCTGATAATTGACACAGAAGTGGCAAACATTGAGGTAACTAAGTATAGCCACATAGTATTTCTCCTTTGTCTGAAAATGTTCCAAATATTTGACTATATTTGCTTACACAGCATCTACCCAGAGAAGGGAATAATGTAGAATATTTCTACATTTTAATTAACACACAAATAACATATGTTACTGCCTACCTAAAGGTCCTTTTTAACTTGGAAACTCAACAAGTTCACACCTAATAAAAGACTGCTCAATCTCAATTTCAAAATTGAATATGCTATGCAGTATTTATTAACATGAAGTACCTTTAAATAGAAACTAGCCCTGCTTCCTAAGGAATAGTAATATAGAGCCAAAAGGAGGAATGCCTGACAGAAAAAACTTATTCACTTCAAAAGTGCAGGTCAGTAATGTAATATATTTTACTTCATTACTTTTTCCTGAAATAATTATTTCAGGAGTTTTCACAGCATTAGTTTGGATTCATTTCGGAAAAAAATACAAACATTACTTTGAAAAAAAGTATGCTATCAAATAGATTACATAAAACTAAATCTATCATGTACTGCATTATATTATACCCATACTAATAATGTAACATTGACTTGTTTAAGATTCAGGGTTCATCAGATGAATTTTATTTACACAAGTAGTCTTGCTATAATTTTCCAGGTGGGCATACAATTACAGATATAACTGAATGGGAACATGTCATCAATAAATATATCCACTTAACTTTATGACTAGGAGACTCACAGTTCAATTTCCATCCCATTCTTGTGCTACTCCAACCTACTCTTCCTGATGTGGAAGGTCCCTCTGGACCCACAGAACTGTCCAGTGCTTTCACAGCTGCCTCAGCTTGAGCTGTCTGACACCATAATAATATTTAAATGTCCCTAAACTGGAACACTGGCATCAAGATCCCACTTGTACCCTAACAGCAGTCCAGAAAGCCCCCTCCTGCAGCTGCACAGCCTCCTGTTTCGCTGCACAGGTAACTGGCAACATCCTTTACTGCACTTACAAAAAGTAAAATGGAAAATGGGGTGGAAAATGCCAGAGGAAGATGTTATTTTTGACTCTTACCGAAATAAAGTGCGTTTCTCTAAGCGCAGGTCCCGAGACTCCAGGATACTACTGTCTTGGTGCAATACCAGGGGCTACAGAGCACATCAAGGATAAAAGAAGAGAGAGAAAATGAATTTTAAAATATTATTAAAAGATCAGCTGTGTTGTTTAATTTTTTTAAGAGAACTCAGAATATTATTAATATAGGCAGCATGAATTCTAGTGACTATTCATTTACAACATGGAACATGATTAAAGCATATTTTCTTTTGGCTAGGTGTGAAACAATGACCAAAATTCAGTTTCCACTGGAGTCAGGAGGTATTCAGGAATTTCCTTTTTTAAAACAAACCTAGATTCTTCAACTTACATAAATTATATAGAATGATGCATTAGAAAATATGGCCAGCTAAGGGTCTTTAAAAGCTTTAAAAGAAAAAGCCCGTAACTATGAACGTTCATTGACTTTTGTCATTGTAATCATCTAGATGGATCAAAAGCACAAATTTAAGATAATAAATACTTCACGTCCACAGCTTGTCTTTGAATTGGAGATATTTCTTTTGGACTAAGAGCCCTCACACACACACTGCGCCATCCACACCGACTGCTGTCTTGGAAATTCTCCTCAATATTAAAACCTGTATCTCATTTCTAGCATTAATGCATCCTATCCATCTTTGAACAACTGAATGTCACTATGTTTTCGGGCTTTAATGCAGTAGCACCTACTACCACACATTTGTTTCCTTTGTGGACATTTCAATTCTCCTTATGTTAACCAGCACTGCCAACGTAAAGCTATAGGGAAAACCAGGAAATGCGTGTCAGCATTGAGAGAACAGAATTCCTTATTTGTAAAATGGGGATGAAAATGCTTCCAAAAAAGCCCAGGAATATGCAGTACCTTATCACCTCCAACTAGGAACAGGTCCACTGCAGCTATGTTAATGCCATGTTTCTCACAGACCCCAGAGAGCACCTCTTTGATGGAGAAGCCGGATTTCACAGCCATTTTGCTCGAGGAGCCATCCGGAAGGTTCACACAGCAGTACTTGGGGGTTTTGTCTTTATCTGGTACAAATGCAGGCAATCTTGAAGTTTCAGACTTGAAAGGAAAAAGTAAGGTCAGTGCCCAATGGGAAAATTAGGACTGGGTATAAACCTTTAGAGCCTGCAGAAATCAAACCGAGCCAGGAACCATACTTTCTACCATTCTTTAGAAATCCTTCCAATTACCACAAATATCAGACAAATTTAAATCCTGGGAAAAGCCATTTAGACAAAGATCACAATACTGCACAAATCTAAATTTATTTCAAGAACAGATGAAGTTTTATACAGCAAGTGTGTAAAACAGTTATGAAATTTACTAAAGAACTCCTAATTAAAAAGTATAAAAGTAAGTAAAATCTTATTAAGCATCCAAATAGTTAAATGTCTGTGCTCAATAATGTCCTGCTGATGTAAAAATTACCATCGGCACGCTATGAACCAACATTTAAGTGAGGAGGAACGCCTTTAAACATCAGGTTTCTCAATCTTTCCTCTCAAAATTTCCTCTTCTTTTAACATTATCCGAATTCTATGCACAAATACACCACAGAGAAATTTAAATGTTAAAATTATTAGCTTCATGACCATTAATTGTTTTTATTAAAGGGAACTAGAACTACAATGTTATGGGCTGAGCAGTAACCTTTATTCTAGAGCAACAGTAGAATAATAACACTACTACTAAATATCAAAAGTATATTTGAAAACTTAACAAAAATCTCGCTTATAACTTAAAAGGACACTAAAAATATTGGTTTTGACAGCCTTTTAGGGTACTCATCATGCTTCTTCTCTTTAACTTAGTGCTTCTCATTCAAATCACAGTAACTTTCTGACTTAAATCAGGTGGGAGTGGGAGAGAAATGAGGGGTTGTTGCTTTAGGGAGGCTTTACATTTTCTATTTTTTAAGACAAGACTTTTCTGCAACAGAAATAAACATGACTTCACCATGCTTGTTTCCCTGATCAATATTTTTAGCGTAGGTAAAATTACACAGTTATTAGTTAGTAATTAATTACACAGAATCTAGTCTATTACAGGGATATCAAAAGCGAAAAAAAACTTTAAAATTTCCTTTTTTTAGATTCTTCCTCCATATCAACATAACTAAAATAAAGTATTACATCTATGTTTTATTAATACTGTTTTAATTTTGCATCTCACTAGTTTTTCACCTTCTACTGTGAAGGTATAACTTGTTGGTTAGGAATTACAGTGTCTTCACTTCTTATTTTCTCAGTGTGACAGTGTTTGCAACAAAATTCCTTACTTCTCAGATTTTTAGGACCAAGTTAAGTCAAAATGACAAGAACACACAACTTTAAAAGTAACAGACAGAGAAGAAGCGCGACAGACGCTGGCACGACAAAAATCAGCTTAATTCAACTTGCATCCCCCTTATTGCATAGGCCAAGAAGAGGGAAAGCTTTAACTTGTGGTTGTTCAAAACAGATTCTCCCTCTGGTAGGTGGAACAAACTGTTTTTAAAGAACTACAGTCTTTAAAAGAGAAACTTTATTCTGGTAGTTCACTGGTGCCTGAAGTTAAGACAGACAAGATGCAAAGAATATCTTTCTGTTACAAGGATAAAATAAGAACTAACAGATGAATATAACCTCTATTACATCTCTAACATTCTAAAATTGCTTAATATTACATCTTGTGCTCCAGCTGTATCACTTAAAAACCCTTTCCCAAGGCATTACATCAAACAAATTACACCACACTACTTAGAAAATCAGTAATCCACTGTTTTATCTGCTCCCCCACTTGTTCATTAGTAAGAGGCAGCCATTACCAAGTCGAGACTAGCGGTGGATGACATGGAGCCTTGTGATTCCCGTCTGTATGACAATCCATTGGACTGAAAAGAATCTGTTTGTGGAAAGAATCAGCAATCAGTAAGGAGGCTTATTTTATTATTTATTACAATACAGAAAACTATTTCAAATATTAGCTTCTCTGGTCATAAATTTTTCTTTTTTCATTAAAAGGAAAAAAAACCACCAAATCTTCGTACTGTGCATGGAAGCATGGAAATCAAAGCAACCTTTGGTCCAGTATGTCTTGGTTATGTAACCCTTGAATAAACCCACTTGTTTTTACATTAAAAGAGAAAAAATTAATCCCTTTTTCAAAAGAACCTTAATTTAGTAAATTAGATTTAACAAGATTTCAATATTTCATCTTAAAAACTATTCTACCTCCTTAGATATTTTGAACGGAGATAAATATTTTTAAAACTGCAAGTATGGTGTTAGAAAACTAAAATCTGAGATGATTACTAGTCACATTCAGAAGGTTAAGTCTATAATCTCAACAAAAGCCTCTGATGTCTTTTCACATCCAAGTATACTAAGAACACTCAAATTATCCATATGATCAAAGATATCTTGAGGGTCTGGGCATTTAACAGAAGCAAAAACTACAGTAACAAGTACGGACCAAAGTTGGTGCTTCACTGAATTGCTTCATTATTTTTCACTCAATAGAATAATTTACTGCAAAACTTTCATCTTCTCTAGAGGTACAGGTGCTTTCATAAGGGAACTCTCCCCTAAGCTCTCAAACACAATTAAGTAACAGAACAGCAGGTTACAAGGGCCACCTCTGACTCCTCTTTCTTCATTTTAGTCAGGGAAGGTGAAAAGAGAGGGTGACTCTGCTCAAAAGTGAACATACCTGTGTGTTACTGATAAAAGAAAGAAAAGTAGGATAATGCAGATGGAGGAACCTTTAAATAGCTGTAACTATAGCACTATTTGCTGTACTGCTCCTGGACTTCTCTGTAAAGATTTGAAATTATCTTTCTATAAAAATAGTAGCTCTCTTATTGAAAAAGCAATTACCAGCACACAGAAAGGCAGAATGTGCCAAAAAGTAGAAAAAAAGTCTTGTGGAAGTTGATTAAAACAAATTTAAATATTGTCATAATTTCATCTATTTACTTGTACATCTTCTTCCACAAAAGTGCAGCAATACTAGCCATGCTATGGCCTGCTGACTTGACAGTTCTTTTCCTCTGTACTCCCCAGAGTGCACTCAGATAGCAACTAATCATGGTGAGATTAGTCACATCTGTTGCTGAAACAACCTTGAAACAAAGTGGAATGTGAACGCTCACCGTTTGGATAATCACCATTTTCTCTTCTCTTCTGTGATTTTCCCAAACTCTTACTTCTTGACCATGAGAAGAATGTTCCTCTTTTTTTCTTCTCAGTGTCCTCTTCTCCTGACTCTTCATTTAAAGATCTTCCTGACTTTGATTTACCACTTAGCTATCACCAAAACACAATTAAATCACTGGTTGGATCACAGTTGTGAGTATATTGTCTAAAATAAACCTTCCCACACTTCTTCCTAAAACAAGAGTGTGATGGCCAGGTTAGCTGCCTTCTTTACCCCACGCACAAGTGTCTGTGCCAGCATCCCTCTCAGTAGCAATCAAAAAAACCCCAAAAAAACCTCACCAGTGGCAACAAAAAGAAATATATAGATGGAAATGTGCTACTTGGTAGGGAGTACAAAACAGTAGCTGGAAACGAGCCATGGAGAGCTCTGGCAAATATGAAAGAACTGTCCCCAGCTCACCAGTAACGCCTAAGTTAATGTGGAAAGGCCATTTGCCTTGCTTTTAAAACACTGAATTTCACTTTGGTATTTTTCTTAGGCTAGGCTTGAACGTGAACAGCTTTTAAAGACAATGACAAAGTACTGTTTAACATTTACAAGTATAATCAAGTATTTATTAGAGTTGAAGAATACAAATGTCAGGAATGTTTGATATTAAACTAAACTTGCTTTTAACAACCTAGTATTCTTGTTAGATTATTAGAATATTCCTTGAAATGCTACTTTTTAAAGGTTCCTAGTCATAAGAATACATAATGGCAGATGGGGTAATCTGTAGTGATTGACATGAAAAATGAAAAGTTATAATTTACCCATACAGTTATGTAATGCTATGGTGGTATTATCTACAAGAAGAAAAAAAATAAACCCTAAATAATGTCAGGGGATCAGTCAGTAAGACTACTGGTCTAGTTTTTAAGCAACTGTACTTATTAACACAGAATTATTTCAGTTTAGTAGGAGCTAAGAAACTAAAAAACTACCCTCTGCAAAAATGAGTTAGTTTAGGTTAAGCCTTCTCCAAAACTTCTGATAAAATATCTGCTCTCAGCAAAGGTTAAATTATCACATCTTAATTCCCATGTTCAACCAAAACAAACTTCTGAACTGGTGCATTAAAATAACCCTTGCTTTTTATTTGTACACATATATTTAAATAACAATGAAGATTTAAAATTATATTCAGAAAGTCAATATCTAGAAAACTGAGTCAAAGCCGAGGATAAAAAAAAAAGTATTTTCCTGAATACATAAAAATTTTGCAATTGTATTTGCCAGCATCTCTAACCACACATTTTAATTTTATTTTATGTATTATCTTTGATTTTCTAAAGAACTAGAAAAGCATTATTCAAAAACATGGTTTTCAGATAACAGGAATGCAAGGGTCACCTTTTTTGGTGTTGACATGTTGGACTTCTCTGAACTGACACTGTGTTTAGAAGTGGGGCTGCTCGGAACACGCTGAGGATCAGGAAGAGGACGTCCTTCCACTTCAGCTAAGATGCATTCTTGGTAAAGGGGGGATTTGAGGAAGCGAGTATAGCTATCAAACTTCATCAAGTTAAATATCTGAAATTAAACCACAATGGATAATGGTTACATGAGTTTGAGTAACACATCAGGAAAATGAAGCTACTTTGCAACAGCCAACTCCCACAAAATTTAGGACATTAAGCTGTAAACAGCACAGGTATGATGTTGTTTAGACCTGGTTAAACACACTGCACCCATTTAAAGTGAAACGTAATTTGATCTCTTCCCTTAGTACAGCTTCAGAAAAAAATTTCTGATTTGTGCAAAGTGCAAGCTGAGATGCTGTAGAGTCTTGAAAATACCATCCTCTTCTACTGCATTGATGCCATTCTATGTGGAGCATGTAGCAAGCCGGCCATTTAAAACATTTTTAAAGGTTATTACACTAGCACTGTATGTGACAGGATCAAGTTTTACAAGTGTGTTTTAAGGTAGCTGTGAACAAGAAAAGTTTATGTTCTAAAACACACAAATATGATACAATCACACTATGCAATAGTATACAATGATACAAGATACACAAGTTAATTGCTGATGTGAGGAGAAGCTGAGAGTCCTTTACAGTATATATAATATTCACAGAATCATTTAGGCTGGAAAAGACCTCTAAGATCATCCAGTAGAGCCATTAACCCAGAACTGCCAAGTCCTAACACTAAACTGTGGTCATGTGCCCAATCACAAGGAGAAAACCCATCAGTATCTTTGGAAAGATACTTTGAAAGAGAACAGTTTACATTAAATGACCAACATTTATCCTTAACCACGGAGGAAGAAAGCAGCTCTATACGAGGCCTGGAGGAAATATCTGAGGCTGATTTAACCAAAGCTAAATTCATGAAAGTAAAGAAGAGTTTCTTCTTAAATGCTAAATAATATTTGAATTTTTTGTTCCATTTTTGCAAACCTGCTGTTTTAAGTAAATCCATACTTTTACTTCTGTATCTTCTGCCATGATTCAGCTGATCTGAAAAAGCAGTATGAATGGCTACTTCTCTGGATATGACAAATTCCCCACAAGCAAAGGAAGGTATGCACCGCCCAACCAGTTATGGTATTCCCAGGAGTATAAAGGAAAGTCCATCACTGACACAGAGTGGCCCATTTGCAGATTGAAATCATGTTTAAGATTGTGCAGAGATGCCCTTCTCAACAGGCTTTAGCCCAAAACTTATCTTGTAAACAGCAAGACAGAGCAGAGAGAACTAGATCTTGCAGAGTCACAGAAACCCAACTCAAACTGAACGCCAACTTCCATGTTCTTGCCTTTCTCCTCTGTATATTCCCATTCCTGCTTAGGTGCTGCCTGTCATCTTTGTTGGGCCTTCCAAAGCACTGTTTTCCACAAGGTAAGCTATGGAAAAATACTTTTGTACATGTTAGCTTTGACAGCTTAACATGATGAAATGGCTCAGTGCAAAGTCCAGTGTGCCCTCAAGGCCATGGCAAAGAGACAATCCAGTACCAAAGACTTCTCACTAGAAACCTTGCTCACAAAGGGGAATATCTCTCTCACACCATCCTTCTCTGACCATAGGTACACCGGTAAAATTAAAAAAGACAACAAATTTCAGAGTACATGTAATCTTCAGGCCAAGTCTCAACAGACTACTGTTGATACACAACACACACAGCTTTGAAACAATTCGTGAGTTCTGCTGAGCTCAAAGAATAGTACTGTCGTGTATTGCCAAAACAGTGTAAAACACAGAGCAGCAATTACAAGAAATCAAAATGCCTCGGTCTCAAGGACTCACAGAAGCACCACTGACACAAGATTACTGGGGGAAAATGCTAAGTATAGTTTGCAGGCTCCAACACATGCAAAACTCAAGCTAACTGAAAAATACAAAAGACTTCACCTGTCCTTGAGCTTTTTAAGAAAATGAAACTTATAAAGGTTACACTCTTCAACAAATCACAGTATTTTAAACTGAATGCATTTTGTGCCCCCAGAATATAAGACATGATTCTATGGCACAGCTTACGTTAATACCTTAAATTTAACACAGCGCCAGGATGAAAAACAAAGCTTTACACAGTTGCCCATCACAGAGTCTAGCACCATAAGAAGATAAAAATGTTAATCCATGCTAGGTAGGAAGAATACAGGAAAAAATTGCAAGGAAGTAAGAGACATAAGAAAAGTTCCTGCAGAGATGTAGTCTGCAAATTAAATATACTTAATACAGCAAAAGAATTACAACCTTTTAACTTCGCTGGACAAACTGATGAGTGTCACTAATTTACCTTGATCTTATTATCATCTCCCCTACTACGTTTCTAGCTCACACTACACCCATGATTTCCTATGTTTAGCATTATTACCATGTTTACATACCTTAATGACTTCTGCTTCTTTGGAAAAGGCTAGCAGATGATAGTTCTTGTTCTTACAAATGAGAAACATGTCTTTTAAAAGCATAATTTGAAATTTACAGATAAACAAGAGTAGAAAAACTTACACTCATTATCAACTCTACATGAAGTACGTGATATTTCAATTCTTATTTTAGTATGTTCAAGTGACCTACGCTGTCCTCCATCCACAATCAAAATGCTTCTTTGTATTCAATTTATAAAAAAGAGAAACATCCTAACTAGCTATTTTGGCTGCATCCACACTGCCATTACAACCTCTAACAACAAAATCAAGGACAAATTTGTCAGGATATGGACAGAAAGCAACTTCCAGGGTTATTCCCACCAGGCAGTGCTTGAGAGAGAATGGTCTGAAAGTGTTTCCAAGGCACTTTCCCACACACTTCTGCCACTCCTCTGCAAACTTACAGCAACACTCCCTATTCCCCAGCATCACACTCATCCATCAACCACCACAGAGCAGCACCCTTGCACTCTGTGGTCAGTGTTCAAATCCAAAAAATCTTGTGAAACACCACAAATGCAGAGCTTTTGCTTTATTAAGGTTGTGTCACCACCATGAGCTGAACTTTGAGAGTCTGTGGGTGTGTTGCAGTAACTACACAACCCACAGCTCTGTGTTCTCAAGGTGGTGCCATCCACCAGGACCACAAAGCGACCTCCTGCAAAACCACTCACTGAAATCAAGAAATTAAGGGCCATGAAGCAGCTGATTCCCCAGCACTGACCTCAGCCAGGCAACACACCACCAGTACCTCACACAAGCTCCAAGGCCATGTCCTTCAGCAGAAGTAATTCTCATCCAGCTTCACCTCATTTTCCAGTGGAAGGCACGGGTCTGCCTGAGGGATCTGACTGAGGCACTGACAATTTGAGATAAGCAGGTCAGGCACAGACAGGCCTTGTGGCTGGGACTGGACCCACAGCAGGACTTCTCATGAGCATTTTCTCCCGCATTATGAGCCCTCCAAATCAGGATACGGCATCTTCAAAGGGAGAAAACCTGCATCAGCCCTGTCACCTGACTCATCGGGACACCTTGTACTCCACCAAACCAATGGGAGAGGATGAGGAGGAATTCAGGTATAGTCTCCACAACACCAGGATGACAAATGCATGAAAAAATGTCTGGGAAGCTGGTGACTGGTAATTCCCACAGAAGGCTCAGCTTGGGAGGTGCATAAGGAGTAGCTATAATGCTGGAAGCTACTAGACCAGCAGTCAGACCGACCTTTCCATCTCCACTTTGCAGGACAATGACACTACACCCTGCTGCTCAGATTGACCAAAAGCATGTGGTCTGAGATTATATCCTAAGATTGTGACCTGGTTCTTTAAAGCTATGGCCTTGATTTCAAAATTATGATCTCAAAATTACTTCTACTAATGAACTGTTAGGATGGAAGAGTTACCAAAGAGATGACTTCGGAGAAAAAATGAGAAACTTAAATTCTACAGAAAATGTAAAGTGTATCCTGTTGTTGCATAAGTGTTCTGAATATCAATAATTATTTAAAATACATCCACTTCAGAGGTCTTCAGACTCCAACAGTTTTAGAATCTCTTTGCCTGACAGCAGTATTAAAGCATAAGGGAAGAACTCCTTTAATACAACCGACATTTTAAAAACCAAAAGTAGACACTGCTTGTGTACTCAGCTTTCCATTGAAGAAAACCAGCCATAATGCAAACACTCTATGCAATGGTGCTGCAACACATGGAATTATTTACATGCACTAAATCCTTATTTCAATAATAGTACTTCTCAGATTATTTTTTACTTAAATGACAATTTTCTACACATAACAGAAAAACAGTCAAGCAGCCTTTTTTCTATTCTTCTAACAGAATCTAAAGTATACAGCATGTGAAACTATTTTTATAGATTATAAAGGAAAAGATAACAGACACAGAGCATTCATGTTTACTACGGTTACCTGAAGTTGCTGTTCCTTGAACATATCTGGATGGGGAGAATTGAGAATATCATCTGCCAACTGTGCTTGGCTGTCAATATTAACTGGGGTTGTAGCTTTGCTACACAAGAACTTACTGAAGATCTCCCGAGCTCTGTAAGAAAGCTACAGAAAAGAAATGTTAAATGTATGTTGGTTTTAAAACTGTATTTTTAGCTAGGCATTTCTTACAATGATATATTTCGCCCAAAAATAGATAGCCACTATTCTTTGATACATTTATTCTTCATATATCAGCTTTTGTTAGTTTTAGGCACATAAATAGGATTTTTCCTTTAAAATTAGAAATATTTATCAACTATTTCTTAAGCGGTAAAAGTTGTCCTCCAAATAAAAATTAAAATAATCAAGCAGTGAAGCACAGAAAGTATTTTTTAAAAAGGAGAGTAGATTTTTTTAGGTTTTAGACCTTTTACATAACAGTTACTATTTAAATAAATCCTCTAAGATTCAATTTCTAGAGGTGAGAAAAAAGTAAATATATATGTGAATATTTACAGTCAAAATCACTCATTTTTAGCTTGTTTACTTTGAAACACCCACATCACGAAAATAATGGAAAAACCACGAAGCTGAGCCCACAGCTCTTAAGGGTGGTGTTCAGAAAATCCATTGTTTGAAGACAGAAGTAAGTAGGAGAAAAAAACCTCATTAGTAGAAAAAAGAGTTTAGAGAGACTTGGAAGATGAAACTGTTGCCACCATATAAACCTGACTAGATTTAGATGTGATGTAGACAGAAGTGTTGTCAACCTGTACAAAGCTCAAAATTCACCCAAACTGCCTGACCAATTCTCATAATTTGTGAACAAACGTGAGAGCGCTACGCTTAGAGCAGCAGATAATCTAAGTTATTTAGAAACACAGTCTTGGTTGGTGGAGGCAGTCCAGCTGAAAGAGCGTAAGAGGCCTCTCCTTGACATGTTCAATTAACTTGCTCTGCACTTCCATGCACTGGGCTACCACGGCTGGCCATTTCCAACATCCAGGATACCTTACCTCATTCTTACAGAGCTTCCTCTGCACTTTGCTGCAGTTTAAATATACCCAGCACCTTAAATTTAGGTCATCCAACCCTATTTTAGTGATGTCACAGTAAAAAGACCAAGCACAGCTCCATTAATTTCTACAATCTTGATGGACTAATAATTTTTGAAGAAGCAAGGCAATGTACTGAAATACAACATTGACTTACCTCTTTTTTATCATGTGCAGGTACATGGTTAAAATATTCACAGGCCTGCCAAAATAGAATATTTTCTTCACTAAATTCTTTCCGCAGAAATTCCTAGGGGAAAAAATAAGCAAATAAATAAATGTCTCAAAGAAAAGTTACCTGCCAGCTTAAACAACGTATTTATAATGCTTGAAAAGTTTGCATAAAGATAACTGGACTGTGAGACTGATTGAAAAGTTTTCTTCTACGGTAAAAATCAATGTATGTCCAATACACACATAGTGCTTCCCCTCTTTCTCATGTTTTTTTAATGCATATAACTGAGAAGAACCCATCAAGTTACAATCAAATCATTTGCAAATACAAAGTTTGAAATGTCATGCTAAGTAGTGCATAAACTAGTAAATAAACCTTTAGTAAAAATTTAAATAATTTATAAACTACATTTAAAAATGACACTGTGAACTGTCTTTAACTGCAGTTCCACTGATGTAACAGAGCAGATGTTTATCAAGCAATGCCCATAATCAATTCTGGATTCATTACAGTATCTCTCTGCATCACATGGCAACTACAAAAGAAAAATCTTTTATCACTGTGTGCTGATGTGGTTACATGGTGTCTCTTTGGAAAATACTCACTGAGAGGAAAAAGAAGTAACTCCCCAGTACAATACACAATAATCAGGACTTTTATATTACAGGATTCTAAAGTCCAAATGAAGACTGGTACTGATTCAGTTGGAAAACTCTACAAGCACAAACTGTCCCGTATTCAAATCTGTATAATTTAATATACTCTCAGCATCTAAAAGCATTTTAACCACCAGGGGAAAAATAAAGATATAAAAAAATAACTTGATCTGCCACAACCTTCACTCAATTGTCACATCGGTATCACTGAAGCTTCCTTATCATACAAGGCAGCCTCAGGAAGCTGTGTAAGAAGAATCTCCACAGAAATAAACTTTAGTTTATTTGTGCTTTTCAGATTTACATAGAGTTTAGGGAGTCCAGCTGTAAGAAAGCTTTGATTGAGATAAACTACCATACAAGGACTCTAAACGCCCAAGCAAGCTCTGAATTTAAAGTTCTTCAGATCAGCTGAAACACCAAACACACAAAAGACAATCCAGAGAGTAGTCAGGGGACATTTCAGCATTTTACGTGTAATTACATATTAAAAGAGAATCAAATTCCTGTGACCAGGAACCGGAACACAACTGCCTACTTCCCCCTTGGCACATTCCCTGTGAATCTAGAGGCCATCTCTCACTTGCTTCCTTCCAAGGCCACGGGACTTGGGCACAGCTGGCTGTGCAACAACTCAGCTTCACCAAGGAGGCCCAGTGGTGCCCCAGCTGGAACAGCAGGCAGCCCAGCAGTTCACCCACGGCTGGGAAGCTGGAGAGGTTGGTCTGAATCCCTTGAGGGGGGAACCTCCAAACAGCTCTCTCACCTCCTGGCTGACTGCTCTAAGCAGCAGCTATTATGCAAAGCAGGAGTATTTGCAAAACATGCAAAATCTCTCCTTCTTAGAGAGTAATTCCTGCTCTGTGACAAAGCTGTCCTCAGGAAAGGCAGAGGCTGGATCCCAAATGCACCAAGACACTTACTATGGAACTGTGCATTAAATGCTGGTGCCTCAGCGTTCTTGGATACTGGCAGCAATCTGTAACTGCACAGGGTTATGACAACCAGGTTGCAAATAAATCTAAACAATGGCTCTGGAAATCTCCTGGGCCTCAAGAAAATGGTGGTGCACACAATAAACTTTAACATTCCCTAAAGTGGGTATTTCTTTAACACATGCACTTTTGAAGTGTTCATGAAAAGAAGTTCTAATTAGAATAAAATGAGGGGGAAAAGTAAAACTTCCGGAATATCTGAGGTTGGCTTTTGCTGAAAGTACCTTTCACCTTTTAATCTGAAAATTTATTAAAATGATATGAACTAGTTCTTACATTTTTAATGTAAGTTTTGAACTAACATAGCAGTGAAAAATTAATGCAGCAATTTTCTAAGTGTACCGAAGGCTTACAAGTAATTAGAAAAGTCAACTGAACTTTCAGTAGCAGACCCACAAATTACATCATTTTTCAGATGGACTCTAACAACAGATCAGAACTGTAATTTTCCTTCCAGCCTGACAAGAAGTCTCAGTATTAAAGCAGAAATGCTAATAACTCTCAGGCTACTCTGCTAAACCAGGGAACATAATATCCAGGATGTATTATTTTGTTTTCTTCTTCTCCTCTGTTTCCTCAAACAGATGTTCACTGTAAATGTAGGGTTCTGGGTTCCCCCTACCAGTTAACATGAAAGTCTGTTTATTAACCATTGTGATACCTTAATGCTTTTGTATCAAGCAAAAGAGTCTGTTACTGCAGCTTCCAATAATCTACCTCTCCTATACCACAGGTTTCTTTATATTCTCACTAAAAACTACTTGGGCAGCACAAACTGTCCCTACGTAACACATTCAGAATCAGCAACATACTCCTAGTGAAACAGAGCAAAAGTACATACCCTCAGTTCCCTTGCATGCAAAATAGAGATGATACTATTTATAACTTCATAAATGTGCTGTGCAGAACAGTATTTACGTATTGCAAAGTATTTATGCTTTCCAAATACTCAACATTATTCCTTCCAGTTGCAGCTTTAACCATCCGTTGCTCTTAGCTACCATAACTACTTCCAAAATGTATTTCTAAAAACCTTTTTATGGAAAATAAGCCACTCTATCATTGAAAAAATCTTCTATGTGGCTTCCAACGTTTCAGTGGAGATAGATGTGAATAGTGACCCATTCTTAGGAAACCACCAAAAGTACTTCCTTCTTCTTGTACAAAGGTTACAGATACAAAGACAGCATTTTACAAAATTGGGAAGCTTTCTCAAAGTTCCCAGACTAAGCCAAATGTAGCTTCCATTTTCACCTGAAACTTCTGCTGTGAAGAATGCATGGCAATCTGCATATTACTATGAACTCTTACTCAACTGTGAACCTTTGCAAACTCAGAAAGATGCTCAGATAACAACTGAGCATGAATGAACTCCTGTCTCTTGTCCTGTGCAAGGATAGTGTCAAGAAAAAAAAAGGAAAATACGGGAAAAGTACTGTGGCAGTATCAGGTATTTTGAAAAGGCTCTTGCTGTCCCTCAAAACTCACCGAAAAATATTTAACACCAACAGAATCCTGAAGAAGACGCTCAAAGGAAACAGCCCAGCTTGCAACTCTTCTTTCTCGCAGTCGCCGGCAGCTCTGCACACTGGGAAGGCTGGCATTGCTGCTGAGGCTGTTTTCACTGATGCAGTCTTTCAATTCAGTGCTATTCAGTTCTGTTAATAAAGGAAATTTAATCTGTCAATAAAGTAATATTCACTTTTACTCTTCAACATTGTTTACTTGACTTATCACGCCTCCTGGTCAAGCTCACAGTGGTGCAGATATTTAAATATCCCTCTCTGTTTTTATTATGAGCACCTGCCTAGAAAAAAACACCCCAAACACCTCTCAAGTTTCTTCTGTTCCACTGCAAAGAAAATTAAATGAGTGTCTTAAAAGCAGTCCTCTGACAGAAGCAAAAGGGGCAGGCCCAAAACAAAATCTTTTTTCTTGTTCCACAAAATGAAATACATTTTCCTGTTGATATTTCTCACCCTATGGACTGCACCCCTTCATAAGAGTATCCAAGGACAGTTGACCTTCAAGAACCCACCGTTCATCAGAATGGTGTCAAAAACCTACTTGGTGATAGGAGACAGCAAAATTTCCTATACACTTCAATTGGTAGAGACAGGAAATCTGTGAAATTTTATATGGAAATACAACATTCCTGTTTATACTGAAAATTCAGGAGAGGAGTCAATTGTGGAAAAGAACATTAAGGAAAATGAGCTAGTAAGGGATGCCTTCCTCATCCACAGGAAGTAGAGGCATCAAACCATAGATCCTCAATTTATTATGGTTTCTGATAAAAACAGGGATCCCTTCCAGACTCCAGCCAACATACTGGAACAATCTAGAGACCTCAAGATGAGAAATTACCAGATTCTTTCGATCTTGAAAAAACAGAAGTGATTTTGTATTCTGAGAAACAAATCAACAAGAACCCATAGCGAATTCGGGGTAACACAAAAAACCCCTTGTGTAGCAGCCTAACAGCTTCAAGTATTAAACCCAGATCATCTTTGTCACATGTCAGTAAATGAAATGTGGAGACAAAAAAATCTCAAAGTGATCATTAGTTCACAGAAGTAGAAAGGGGAAAGAAATGGCTGCTCTAAGTAAGAGAAGGAACTGCTTACAACAGATTTCTATCCACGGATTTTTCATTTACTTCTTGCACACCCTTTTACGGGGTGCTCCCTCCACCTCCCAGTGTACACAAAGGTAAAACTGGTAATGCTGAACTCACAGCTACACACTTCACAGAGGTGATGTAAGGTTTAATTCATTGTGGAGACACAACTAAAGCCTGAGCTACCTGGTCTGGTCTCCCTGCTTCGAGCAGGACAGGTTGCGCATAGAGAGATGCCAAACTGAATGAGATTCTTGGAAGAAATGAAAAAATCACAGACATTCAATTATTTGAAAAATTTGCAGTAATAGATGTGAGAAAATAATACCATCAAGTCAAATAGATGGTACATTCAGCAATTTTATGCCAAATGGAAAAATATGCAGCTCACTAGAAATGCAAGCTGTTTGAGAAAACTGAATTCACAACCAGTCAGAAATGGACTATGCTTCACAGGGATGTTTTTATGATTTTCCTCAGTTATTCATTTGGACTAACTAAAGCAATGAGTAATTTCACCCAAAAACCCCTACTTTATAACATCTCCCAAGGTCTCCTTTTATGTTAGAAGTATCTGAAAGCCCTCTGCATTTCCAAATTTCATGTTACAAAACATTACTGTTCCTCCCTGGAAGTAAGAGCTTTAATAAAAAGCATCATTCAAAAACAGCTACAAGCATAAGAAAAAGTTATAAAGATAGCTGTAAAGATATAAAAAAAATCTTAAGAAAAGTTCTGAAACTTCATTTTTAAACATTCTTAGCTCAGAAATATTCACTAAGGTGAAACAGTTAACTAGTCTGAGTTTCTGTAAGCAAAGCTATCTTTTAAGAAAAAAATAAGTAAGACAAAGAAACAGAATTAGATTAGGGAAGACCAAAATGTAAGTTTGTATGTTCAACAAGGATAATATTTAAGGCTACTAGTAACAAATGAGGTACATAAATAATTTTCATCACCTAATCACCATATTAATCAAAGCTAATTACAAACACTCAGCAAATAATGCCAAACTTTCTTATACAAATATTTATTCACTTTTTCCTTTAAGACATATGAAAAAGCATAACCAAGTCAACTGTTAACTTCATTAGAGAATACCTGTCACCACACTGAAACTATTATGAAAGAAGCTAATGTGAATCTGAAGAGAATGATACCTAAATTTATTATCTGAAGTATTTTGCTTTAACTCTGCAGGTGGATATGTTCTATTTTACAGTCCAGGATATAAATAGACACCCACTTCTTGATAGATCTGGAACAGTTTCAGATACTGCCTCACTCCTGGAGGGTTCACTCCCCAGTGTTCTCCAGTGATGAATGATGAAAATTTCCTTGTTCCTATCAGGTAAAGTCAGAAAGCCAAACTCATGCCACATACTAAACCCCTGAAACCTACTTGGCTGACAGAGAAATTAGGGAGCAGCCACACCAGGTGCTCAACTCTCGATCCCGGAGTCACAGCGCCTTAGGACTCAGAAGGGATTGGGAAGCGGCAGGCACAGCAGTCGTCAGCCAGTCAGCCTCACCTCCCTCCGCGTGGCAGGCATTCAATTTCCCTATGGCAGCAGGGAAACCAAACTGCAATTACAGCCTCCAGTGTTTACACCAGTGGGTAACTGCTAACTACCTTTAATTGCCACCAGCTGCCTGCTCTCTCCAGCTCCTCAGAGTTACACTCCTCTAAACTACACTGGGTTCTCCTTCCTCTGATATGCTGCTGACTCTGGAGATCCCATGAAAACAAATGAACCAAAATAAGACTCTATTTCCAACAACCAAAGAGCTACTGGCACAGGTCCTCCAATGTGTTAACACAGCATTAAGGCATTACTCATTCCCAGTAAACTGTCTCTGTTCTGGTAGATTTAATTTAGGTAATTCAGACTTTTTTTCAAAAAGAACTATTAAAATTTATACTTAACCCTGACACAGCTTTGGTTTCTCTTAATGAAAAAATGCAGTTGGTTTGCTTTTAACATCTGTAGAGCTTTCTGCTGTGGTACCTGTCAACCTGAAAACAATACAGAACTGTTTCCTGTTTCCCAGAAAAGGCTTGGTTATTCTAGTTTCTTCTACCACCCAGATCATCGGTTGTAATTAAAACAGTTACAGCCTAGTGCAGATATACCATTCAGAACTGGAGAAAAAGAAAGTCAGATGGAAGGAAAAACACCTCCCTGACTGTAACATTAGTACCCAATTTATCCAAATCACACTTAAATGAAGACTGTATAAGCCATAACTCCTGCTCCACTCCTCTTGCAGAGGAATGTTTCCAATGTAAGAGTTCAGCATCAGGTTTCCTGACTCTCACAGCTCATGCATTCCTAGGTACGCACAGGCCACCTTGGAAAGCAGGAATGGAGAAATTTTCCAACTGGGTCACATATTTCATCTAATGAGCCCTCTGTGATGATCGTCAGAGGAAACACAAGAGTCCTGACTCCCACCCTCAAACATTCTCACCACAGGGCTGTTGTGCAAAGCAAACTCCTCCTCCTCCTCATAAAGTATTTGAAAAAAAGAAAACAAGCAATTGGGAATCTCAGGATGCCAGAGGAATTTAATGTGAAAAATCCCAGCTCTGCATGGATAACATGGACAACAACAGTGCTGCAAACTTTCCAAATGCCTGCCTTCCTTTGCTGTCCGTGTTGGAAGCACCGACTCATCTTGCATTAGCTGTAAAAGGAGGCTCCTTGTTCAAACATTCCAAATCCCAGGGACCTAACTTTATTTTTTGTTCTCCTTGAAAGCAACCATACCTCGTGAGGAAAAACTACTTTGAGTGCAAACTCATTCAGTTTCATCTATTGCCTTTTGGAAATACAGAACTGACTCAGAATGCTATCTAAAAAATCCCCAAAACCCCTATTTTGCACCTTTTGTGTTTACACATTCCGCAGAGGGTCTTTTATTTATTTTACAAAAACAGCATTATGCAAGAAAATACAGGCACTTAATCAACTAAATCTTGAAAGTATTCAAGGTAAGATGGCTTCAGAAGTTTTGGTTTAGATAATATAATGCCATAAGCCTGAATACAATTAATGAAGGCTATTTTGTATGCATTTGTATGTATTTTGTATACATTTTTCAGCCTACAAACACTTTTTATTGTTGTGAGAAGCTAAGCATATTCCTTGTAATCATCGGAACACATACAATCATATAATTAAGATATTGTAGTTAATCACTAAATACGTTACCTGGATAAAGCTGGTAAGAACCACTGTGGTGCCACTTAATCAAGTACTTCAAGCCCTTCACTGAAAGCCATCCTTCTGAATCCATACCAAGTTCAGCTGAAATGTCCCGGAACCCATTGGGTGTAGATTAGCCTGACTGTGCAGCACATTGTTCCTCTGCAATTTTGGGAAGAGGGATGCTAATGCATTTCCCCACAGCAATTCCTGGTAGCCTCTAACACCATTCTACACAAATTGATTCCTTACCCTGGTGGCTTCAAGCAGAGGCAAGCAATAGTATACTTAACACAAAGCATTATAAAATGCTACATAAATAATTTAAAGAAAAGACCTTTTGCCACTGCTGCTAAAGGAACCTGAATTATTTATGCTACAGTGGAACACAGCTACAGTGAGCACGCACCACCAGCAGAACTGACAAATAAGTCATATACCTGTTAGAGGAAATAATCCATCTGTATCTATAGTGTAAAAAGCATAAACAGTGTTTTATTTTGTACTTCATTGTGAATTTTTTGCTTTACCTTCTTCAGTTACTTTTTAAAATAGTTTTACATTATTTATTACTGCAAACACCAGATTCCTGTCAAAAAGGTCTTTAGAAACACTGTTCCTTATGAAAATTCTTTCCAAGTGATGTACACTAAAAGCAAAAATCAGCAGAAACTACACCAAAGTAGCATCAATAAGATGTGCATATAGTACCTGTTAGGCTGCAGTATTTGGAAATAACAGACTTCAGTGGAACTGATCTCTGCAGGGAATAGCAGGTAAGAACTGACAGACATTCTCACTAGCTCAGACACCTCACCACCTCTGTCTGGGAGATGAATGATGATGGCACTTCCGTTACAGATCCTTTGACCTTAAGGTTTTCCCTTTCTAAAGCGCCATCCAGGTATAAATAGCAAAGCCAGACATTAGCTGGGGACTATTGATCATCCCTGTGACAATTCAGATGGCACAGTGCTCAAAACATCAGGCGCAGCCTGCATGCTGTGTACACACTCCTGCTGCTCCCACAGGCAGCAGCAAAGGACACGTTCTGAGGTGGGAGTAAGAGAAACCGGCTAATTACAGGTCGCTGTAGTAACATAAAATGGTTCCTGTACTCCTCGAGCACAGGTGCTGCAGATCAGTTGATCTACAGCAGTCATCTTGCATCTAAGCATTATTATAGTTTGCATTCTGATTGTCCGCAATTCATTACACAAATCAATTAGAGCTAAGAGCTGCCACTGGTCAGCATGTCTGGAAACAACCCTAATTTACACGTTTCCTATCTTGCAATGCCCAAGTGCAGAGTTTTGGCGGATAGGAACATCCCAGCCTTGCACAAGCTGGGATGTAAAATATAAAATAAACACAACAAGGGGTAGATGGTTTCCAGGGTCAGGCTCTAACATAATAAAAGCCATATGACATAAAGCTTCCTTGGCTTTGGAAAGGAAATGTACAGAAAACTGTTGTGCCTCCCACCATACTGAAGGGATGTATATAAACATATAACTGCTTTTTACACATGAATTTTCTTCCCAAACTAAAGCTTAACAACAGTATTTATAGTACCTAGTTATATGTACAAATACTAATATTAATTAGTAATACAAAGCAGAAGAGAAAGTTCTGGAGAGACCTTAGAGCACCTTCCAGTACCTAAAGGGTGCTAAGAGAGAGCTGGAGAGGGACTTCTGAAAAGAGCATACAAAGGGTAATGGCTTTCTATTGAAGGAGGGTAGATTTAGATTAGACGTAAGAAATTTTTCAGTCTGACAGTGATGATACCACTGGAACAGGCTGCCCAGAGAAACTGGGCAGATGGGTAGATGTCCCATCCCTGGAAGCATCAAGGCCAGCTTGGATGGCAGGGGACCTGGAACAAGTTGACCTTTACAGTCCCTTCCAACCCAAATCATTCTGTGATTCTAGGATGGTAAAGATTTAGTCTAGGATGGGAAGTATGCAGAGCTGTACTAGTGGTTACACTGGTGAAAATTTCTTTAAACTAGACATATCCTAAAATGTCTTGGTCTGTGGATCTATTTTTATGTAGTGAGTTTAAGGAAAACTGAAAAAATTTCAGTGCTGTGACATACTCAATGAAAGTAAAAGCTAGAAAATGTAATTCACACATGAATCAGAACTTTTTACTCCATGCAGCTCCAAATGAATTAGGAATTTGTTTAATTTCACTTTTTCTGGTTACAGTCTCTCTGGCTCCTATTTTTCCAACCCACTATCTCGGTTTTTAAGCATTGATTCAATATTATCCAATAAAGTTCAACTACCACTTTTTACACAAATTATGGCCCTTCTTAAGTAGCATTTAACAATGAAGAGAGAGTTTATGTTAAATTCTGAAGTAGCTGAAAAAATAGGGAATACAACTCAGCAGAAAATTGCACATAACTTCTTGGCTGCTCTTTCGCCTCTCTGACCTTACATGGCCCTTACATTTCATGAGTTCAAAAAACTGTACAGAATTAACTCTGAAATCGGTTACCTACAGTTTTGGAATAAGATACAAAAGTCATACTGGAAGAACTGAAAATAAGTGGAATTTTTAAAATAAATTTTCAGCTGGAAGGACAAAAATATTGAAATTATTATTGTATGAGTACTATCACAGGAATTTCCAAGTTTGGATAAGCAACAAAGTAACTTTCATTAACATAGAACAAGAACCTTCACGGAGACAAGACACAAGTACATTGCATTTTATCTAAAAAAAAATCAATCAAATTTTTGGTCCTCAGCAACTATATACACAAACAGAAAGTCTGTGGTCTGTTTTGATTTTTAAATGAAGAAGGTAACGCGTGGGGGGAAAAAAAAAGTATTTTTCCCAGAAAAACATAGCCTACACTTTAGAAATAGAAAGCAGAACAAACACTATTATTTTCTGTTTTGTTGTTTTGTCACTTTGCAGACAAGACAGATACAACACAGAGTCCATCTTCTCATCCAGACAGAAGTACAGTAAAGCATTAGACTGTGTCAGCAGCAGAGAAGGAAAATAACTGACAAAGTCAGCCACTGGAAAATGGCTCCAGCAAAAGGACCAAAACAGTTATGTTTTTCTCAAGTGCAGTTTTAGTCTTGCAAGGAATCAGAAATTAGGATATGAAAAAGTTTTGTAAATAGTATTGTTAATTTTCATTTACATTTGCATGTAATATAAAAAAATTATCCTTAGCATTCCAAATATTTTTTCCAATTTCACTGCACTGATTACAGCAACACAGTTTGTTCCCTTTTGCCCTCTCTATTCAATAAAATTGTCTTGTAATGTTGTCAAAGAATAGCAAATGCAAAAACATCTAAGTGAGTTTCTCTACAGGATCAAGTGAACCAAGTTCTGCCAGAGAAGACAAGGAGAAAAGCCATCTCCTGTATACTCTGCACTATAAAAATTCCTTTATTCCATTAAGGAAGCATTTTTAAACTGTTTCAATTAACTTCAAAGCTTCAGAAAAATCGTCTTCTAATGTTTAACAAAGAGTGGACATCCTTTAAAACATTAAAGGCATGTAAAAATCAAAACAAACAAGCTTATGTGCAATAAAGAGGAGTTTACTTAGAAGTACTCCAGAAGTGCAAAAGCTCCATGCTGGGATTTTACAAATATCAAATTACTTACCCCTTCTCAAAAAGGATCACACTTAAGAAAGTTCAACCTCAACAAATGTACCAACACAGCTTACAACTTAGAAGCTAGAGCATCTCTTCAGAAGCAAATGAGGTATGTAAAGGACAGTAAAATAGAGAATGAGATTTTATCTACCATCCAATTACACAGAAGTCTACCAGCTCTGCCTCTTTATTATTATGAATGAAGAAGCCTGGTTATAAAAACATGCATATATAAATGTACCATAAAAAAGTATTATGCAAATAAACCAGTGAAAATATGTGAACATAATCCTGCAATATTTTCACTGGCACAGTTCCCAAAGCAGTCACAGAGCTCTGCACCACCTTGGACTTGCATCTTGTAATCTATCACATAATTTACCACACATTATGTTGCTTAATGGGGAAAATTAATTATTTTTCATTATAAAAGTAAAAACAAGCTTCAGCTTACCTCCATCAGAAACAGTTGCTGACTGCAATAAGAAAGAAAAAAAGAAGTGTTACTGAAGTTTCATGGCAAGTATCAGAAATCTTTGAGCTTCACTTAGTATTTGCAGTGTTAGCTACTTTTATCATCTTATTAATAACATAATATTAGAGACGAAATTCTAAAGCAACCAGGTGTTATTTCTCACAGGTGTTTTCTCCCCACCATGAAATTCACCCCAGGCCTTTCAACCACACTGTCCAGGGATTTGATCCCACTAATATTTACTGTAAGATTTCTGCTGTGGTAGCTACACCGCTTCCAAAAGTCCTTAGATGGGCAGAGACAATCGATTGGTACTTGTGACAAAGCAGATACCTGAAACTGACCTGCAAAGACTTAAAATGGAAACAATATCTCGTGCACTTTAGTTTGCTGTAGTACCTGGAGATATGTGTCATTAAAATGAAAATTCAGTGTTTTGTCAGTCAGATGACTCTGAAAACTTTCCCCGTCACTCACTGGTGACTGCCACAGACACAAAAGGATGTTCAGAGTGTTTGCAATAAGCTAGACCTAACTTCCAGTAAGAACTCCACACCACCTCTACCTGTATTGTACATCAGATTTTCAAGGACAATTAGTATTCTAGTGAAATGTTGAAGTTTATGTGCTTATCTGCCCTAAATTTTTCAACTTTGATCACAAATTACGTCAAGGCATCTAACACCTCTGTAAATCCAAGTAGTGACCATTTCCCAAATAGGTATTCCAATGCTTGAACCTTGACACTAAGCTGAGTGTAGTCTGGAGGACAAATGCTTTTTAGAGTTAAGTTTGTGTTGACTTTTTAATGACTACTAGAAAGTATTTTTATTCAGTTTGGGGAATCTTTTCTTGGTCACAGAAAGTGTCCTTGAACCTTTAAGGAACCTTCTAAACTCTTCTTTTGTACTGCTTGTTAAAAAGCTAGGAAAGAATGCCCTACAATGTCTACAACTTCTTCAAGATCAGAAACACACAGAAGAAGAAAAGCACAAATATACACACAATTCAAGCTAACAGCTACCTCTTCATAGTTTGTATTTTTCAGCCTAGGCAACAAACACTCCCACTCTTCTTCAAAATCCACAAAAACCTTTACTAATACTTTCTCCTCTCTTTCTTTCTCTGCAGGCTCTCACACTGCTGTTAACACTCTCTGAAGAACTTGTTACAAATTGTTGTGGCCTCACCATTCCCATCACCACCAGGAGAGGATCTGATCTAGTCTTTGACACAAGCATTCTAGGACCTTCAAAGTCGAAACTAACCTCTATTGACATCATTCCCCTGGTGCTAGTTCAGATAAACACAAGTACATCTCTCATGAAAAAGATTTAAAAATGGAAAAAACAGTGACACTTCTTGCTTAACTACATAAATGCTTCTGGGTCTGTGAAGCATAACAATATAACAAGAAGTATATCCAAGCATCTCCCTTTAACAGCTTTGTTTCAGGTATCATAAACATAGTTCTGGTTACAATTCTTCAGTGGGGCTTAGGACACCTTTTCTACTTCTATTTTGCACATAAGTCTAGTGATCCTGTTATGCATTCAGAAGCTATAAGTTAATTCATGTTCGTAATTCAGAAAATTTAATTTGCATTACTGAAATCTGGTTTATAAATGTGATTGCTTCTAATTTCTTAGTCACATCACTGTACAGTACAGTTAATGAATAAACAACTTCAATATCATTTCTCAAAGAATGAAGAGAAGAATGACTCAAAGTAAAGTATCAGTTTACACATTAGACAGAAAAAAAATCAAAGTACTTTCAAAGTATCAAAAATCCAATTTTAGGATTGGTCATTTACTTTGTCACCTTTAATTAACCTAGATTCAAACACCAAGTACAATTCTTCATGTTTTTGGAAGGTATGAAGTAAAATTAATTGGATTTTCATGATAGCAGAAAGAATATTCATACTATTTCTGTCAAAAACTGGGAAGTTAACAATTATAAAGTATCATTTTAAAGGGAAAATGGTGCAATTTCATAGAAAAGCTCAATCATTAATGGACAATGAGAGTTTTATCTCAATCAATTTAGCATAAATTAATGCAGTGAACTTCCTACACACCATGGGTTGGTTTTGTGTTTATTTTAAATGCTTTGTCTACTGCATGTTACATTACATGTATTAGCATCTTAAAATCTCTCAAAGAAAGGCCTTAGTAATTTTTATGTTAAAACATTTTTAAAATGCACCTATAGGAGAAAATATATTTTACATTACAGAGTCACTAAATATACCTATCATGTTCTAAGCACTATCCATTTATTTCTATAGATCACAGAATAAAATCTATTTTAAGAATAGTCCTCTAAAACCATCTGTGTAACTAAATCCACCTAATTCAATAAAACCACCTAGAAACTAAAGCTTGTAATTACTGTGTTAGAATTCCCAGTAATATGTTCCAACTACGTTTTTGAGTACTTAGAAATCTCAGTATAAACCTGTCAGAAATTGCATGCAGTCCACATTCAGACAAAGAAGTTTCTCTTCTAAACTGTTCAGCTGAAACTTGTCTAGATTTGTCTTTGAAAAGTATAAGTTGCAAGACCAGATTTTTTTAAATACTATGATGATCTCATTTTGAAAATACACTTTATGTTGGGGGCTGTTTTTCATTCTTCAGCACTCATGTTTCCCACCACTGGAGGCTCTTCAGGACAAAATTTGATCTACTACACCTAAAAAAATTTGATTATTTGATGAAATTTAACACTACACACATATTAAGAACCACCTATTGAAAAGCTATGTATCAGAAAGCTATAAAATTGAACAGCTCCTGTAGGTAGCCATTTCTGAAAGAGGAGGAAGGACAGGGCATGGCTCTGTGCCACTTAGGGGCTAATGTGAAGACTTTTTAAAAGGTATTTAAGCATTTAATTCCAAATGGCAGAACATATATGTTGTGAATGTATATATGAACTATCATCCAGAGATAAAATCTAATTGCATGAAACCATCAAATCTTTTACAACCAGATAAGAACTGAAATTAATTCTTCAAATTGCCCCAGTTACCAAATTGGTTTAGGAAAAAGCCCATGGTATATGCCAGCAATCTGATTTATTTAAAAAATAAATCTAAGTTAGAAAAGCTAAAATGTCTTCCAGTATATCCCTTCATGGGAACTCTGCCTGCTCATCTGGCTGCATTAGCAGCTGAGTTACACAGACACACACACACCCCGCAAAGCTGGGGGATGCAACTCTGCTCCAGGGACTTCAGGGTGGGATCTTGATCCCTGTGATTCAAGAGAGAAGCTCAGTGCAGGGCCAGCAAGCTGAAGAGTGGCTTCCCAGTTACAATACATCACAAAAGATGCTCCAGGTCTCTGTAAACTGGCAAATGCTTCAGCATATATTTGATAGCATGAAGTTCTGAATAAGAGAAAACGTTAAATTTTCCTTTGCATCATCTCTCTTTGCTAGGTGGAAAAACCAGAAGGGCCTGTGAGCTTTTGATGTTGTGTTCAGGATCTGCTTGCAACAAATCTAAAAGAATTTAAGCTTATAATAATTATCAGGGAGAAAAATACTTTGTGAGTACCTAATTTTTTTTCCAGAATTGAAGTAGACAGCATAGTACCTTGCACCAACAACAAGGTACAAAGGGAGAGAGGGCATAGAGGAGAATAATTCATAAGGCTGGAAGTTCAAAAGGTTGGAACAGCTACATCTTTTAGCTTTCACGGCTATAACCTGCTAGATGTGTGCACCACTGCGTGAAGCTTGTCTGATGACATCTTTCAGGTGACAGAAACTCTTATCCACTTAGTTCCATCTTACATGTTCCATTTTACATGGATCAGGTCCCAGGGAAGCAATTAGGCACCGTCAAATTCTGCCATAACAACATCATGCAGAAAACCAAAAAATACCCTACCCATAGCCCAGACATTATATTGAGCAAATAAATCCATGTGTACAAACTATCCAGGTAACACAATACAAAAATGTCCTTTTACTCCGCCTCAAGATTTGTCACTAAAGTCAAAGTCATGTTCAAGTACTGGAGCAGAACAAAGGGAAAGAGGGGGATACTGGCAGGGGTGACACATACCGGGAAATGCCAGGCCTTCGCAATAAAATGGAGCAACATGAAATCATCTGTGCTATTACAGTGGGGGTGAGTGCCTTCCTGAGTCAAAAAAGACATCTCTGTTTCCCACTCTGATGCCATGATGATTTTTGCTTTTTCATATACCCCTCATATACCCTTTTATACAGCTTTTATGTATCCTGAGTGCTTTTAGCCCACATACTTGTAATTCCCCAAGTCTGATAATCAGCTTAGACCCAAAGTTCCATTAAGCCAAGAGACCAAACATCCTGGAAGCCTCACAGTTGGGTCAGAAAGCCCCAGACACCAAGGTCCTCTCCAGAACACATTCTGTACACCAATAGGCCCACCCGGGGGAAGGTTCCTTGGGATGGGGGTTCACTCGAGCCTCTCACTGGGGAATCTTTGATAGATATGCTAATGTGCAAGGGCTATAACTGGATATGCAAATCATCGTGTGTGGGCATTTTGGGGTGGGCACCCTGGGGTGCATGTTCAGGGGGTGCACTTTCAGGTGTGCATTCGGGGGTGCATTTCAGTGCATTCTACCTGGATGTAGTGCACCTGAGGATCCTTAAATAAATACTGAGGTAAAACCCTTTTTTCCCCTCTAACCACGTTTGGCTTTTAATTCTAAGCCCAGGGAAAGGCAACAACTCCTCCTGAGACACAGAGGGTAAAATCTGTAAGGAGAGTGAAGACGTATTTCTCTCTCCTATTCTAACAATGACAAAATCACAGACTAAACAGAAACATCTATTCCTTTCCTGGGCATCCGGAAAGATTCAGAACAAAAGGGATTAAAAATGACCTCTCTGTCGCCTTCCTAAAGCACACTTTCTTCCAATACAGGCATTGACTTCTTGCTGCATCCAAAGAATTCTCTGACTGGTGCCAGAGTCTGTTACTTACCCGGTACAACATCACTTTACACACTATTTTACCATAGTCTGTAAATAAGCCTTTCAGGTTAGAATAGCACACGTAGCTCCACCAACCTGCTAAACTAATTTGCTCGTATGATTTCAGTATAGAGGATAACTCTAGGAAATCTGTTGGGTTCTGAAGATTTACAGGCTGAATACAAAGAGCCAACTTTCAAACATTCTGTCAGTTATCTCAGGAAAGCCTATCACTCAGTTGACTGTCTGCTTGCATCTAGTTTTGTTCAAACTACTTCTTAAATCACCTGAAGCAACTTCTCCTTTTGCCAAGATATGAATTATGAGCAGATCCCAAGGTCTTCAGTCACATTACTCCAGGATTTACACATATTTTTAAACATATTACAGCATCAGCATAGTTCATGCCATGAACTCCAGTGTTCTCTGGGAGGGAGATCATGTCTTAAAATATGGTATATACAGTTCTAACATTTTAAATAAAAAATAAAGCCATATTACTCATCAATTATTGCTAGATTTTCCTTCTAATAAATAATCTCAAATGTACTTCTCACCTAAAAAGTAGCATAACATTACAGGCTTTTTATCCTTGTTTCAAAATATTATTGCAATTAAGTTCATGATTTAGAATTCTTTGAGAAGAGTGCCCCTTCAGAATGCCACTTAAAGGAGGATTATTACACAATTTCACTTTTCAATTCTCTACCACCAAACTGCATTTATAATAGTTAACACAAAAGCATTCTGTACATAAGAGTTCTGAAGAAAAAAATACTGTACAACTACTGTACAATAACTGTACTGTATACATTCAGTATATTTTTGTGAAATATTTGAATCTATTAAAACAACATATGAAGAATAAATGATGTGACATTTGGAATTCTTTTAAGAAATAAATGTTCAACTTTTTACCCCAAACAAAACCAATCCTATCACATATAAACACAGTGCCTTAACTTCCAAATCCATCCCTAAAATTATTTTTATAAAGATATATGCAAGATATATACAGTCTTACCTAAAGATATAATATTGATATAATAGTACAGAAATTATAAACAAAATAAATTGCACATAATTAAAAAAATAGGCACACATTATAAACATGCTGGTTTTTAGCTTTATACATATTGGGCATAGTTCATAAATACATATGAAAATCTCAGTGTTAGTTGGATTACAAGATTACTTTTCTCAGAGAAAAAAACCCAATGTTTTCATTTACAAAGGAATTTTAACTCAAATACGTTAAAGTAAAAAAGCTTAAAGGCTAAGCAAAAAGCATTCCGAAGCTGATACCATTCTTCTCTAATTTCTTGCCAATAACAATAGCCTATTCTAATTTCTCACTGCAACAATGCCTTGCTTTAGCTAAATATAATTCACATCACTTACCCGCTCTTCGTAAGAAACAGCAGTTATTTTTCCTAGCAGTACTCTTCCTAAATTCATCTTCACTTAATATGGAAAAAGCATTTCCTCAACACGTCGGCTTCCCAAAGATTAAACTAAAAAATTCAACGCTGTTCCATGCCTGTACATGCCAGTAAAGTTTAAAGGCATTTCGTATGAAGTTCTATTTTACTCCCTTTATGTTACCAATAGCAACAGGCCAATGCAGGAAGCTGTGGTTCGTCAGGGATTCAGATTAGATCTCAATTATCTCTCACCAGAAAAGCTCGATCATTTTATATAAATCATGCTGATTGTATTTTAGAACGTTTCCTATAACAAATCAGAAAATAAAATGACGCTGAACCGTGTGATAGTCCTGTATTCAATAAAACAGATTTCCAAGACAGTTTCCAAAAAAACACTAGTTAATCACCCTAACATTAGTTATAGAAACATTTACATAGTAAACCACTATTTTCAGAGGTTTACATAATGCAAGCCAGAACAAAATAAGACCTCAAATGGTTCATTCTGCTTAACTTTTCAGTGGTTAACACTATAGACTGCACATAAAAATCCACAATACAAGGAGACTTGGTGTATTTCATTAAACCTACGAGTAGCCTCTTGTCACTAAAGACAAAATTCTTCTTTCAGAAACTAACTGCTGTTCTGCCCTTCCTCCCTCACAACCTGAACCTGTGCTCAGCTGATGTCAAGAGAGTTCTGTGCACAGAGCCTCAGGAACAGAGAGCAAAATAGGCTCCTTGTAATGTAAGAGGGAAGTGCAATTCACTTGCCTGTGACAGCGGTGTTTTCAAGAGACTCTATATGGAAAGTACAGCATTTCAGGAAGTTTGCTGCTGTCCACAACAGTGGTAGTACCTAAAGCATTCGCTGCTGTTACTTTTAAAGCAACCAGAACACAATTTTCTGCTAAAAAGAAATACCAGAATTGCAAACTGGGAATGATCACTGGGCATTTTTATGCTAGCGGGATGTCCTTAAACCCTAGGTGGACGTACCAGCAGTCATTCAGGAAAGAGGAACTTTCTCCCTAGTTCAGTGAAGTGGAATCCCCCACATCCATACAGCTCCTAGGTTGAGACCCTAATATACAAACAACCCTGTGAGGAAGGTGAATATTACTTGGAACTTCTTATAAAGAGAAAATCAGGAAAGAGAAGAGCCTTTACTCAATATTCCATGTTGAGACTGACTTGCAACAGCCAGTATGTAAAAGTCTGCACATCTTTCCATTTTTGTATTTAGGATGAAAAGACTTGGTTAACAGAAAAACTCAATCTTCTCAATTTAATTTACAGTGATCAGAGAAGAAATTTAATGCATTTGCAGATGAAGCCTATTTCAACTAGAATTTTAGAGGCATAAGCCAATTGCTGTGATGGACAGTTAATTTTTTGATTGATTACTTGTTTGAATAGGCACACCACTGCAGTAATGAATGTTCCTACAAGTATTTAATACCATGACAAAATACAATGGAAACAAATGGGTGGGTACACTGGAAGAAATGTGTTTTAAAAATTAAAAATTACACCCTCCATTATTCTAGGATTTCAGAAGCAAGTGCCCTATGATACTTGCACAGACGAACAGTTTTACTGTGTGGGTAAGTACTCAAAATGTAAAACTTTATAAAGAAAAAAATGCCAGAGCTGTTTAATTACTGCATTTTGCTTGACACTAAACCGACTGGGATGCAGAATGTATTTTCATTGTCAATACTTTAACCAACTAGCAACACCATTATAAACAATCAGATGCATAATAATCCTTACAATGGATGAGTAAAAATCACAAATGGATCAGAAATGCTTGAAGAACTTTCCTGCGAACACCCCTTTGGAGTAACACAAAACAGGACTTTTATCAATAGCACTTACTCAACACTCAACCTAAATCCTCTAGGAATCACCTAGGAAGACCAAAAGTACTAGAACAATTTTAACAGGTGAGAATGTTACCCGTAAGAAGGAGTAAGAGGAAAATACCCCACACGCAACAATGGGATGTTGCTGCAAGACCAGCAGCTCACCGGAGCAACTGCAGTGAACACGGTTGGGAACGCTGTGGGTGGGCAATGTTTTACACATTCTAGGCACTCACACTCAGCATTATAAACCTAATAATCCCTTAGTTTAAACAGACATTTAGAACTGTTGATTTTCTTTCACTGAACTAAGCATTGCACGTCCACATTTTTTCCATACAGCAACTCCACTAACACTGAAAAATAACCTCTACCAATTAGACAGCAGCAGTTAATGATCATGGCTATGAAGTGTCATGTGGCACTGAAAGCCCTTTAAAAAATTCATATCCCTCTACATTTTCACAGCTTATTTCAGCAGCTACATATATAAAATCTTGTGATTTTGTGTAGCATATTTGTAAATCAGGCAGGCAACCCAGAGGTCAAAGGTCAAAAGCAAAAGGAATGTTAATTTGCAAAGCTATTAATGGAAAGTGTTAAAATATGGTACAACAGCTTTAAAAGCCTTATTCAGATACACCAAAGACGGCATTTGTAAACCCACATCCATCTGCTTAGAAGCTAAACTGTGGGAAGGGGTAGCGACCCCAGATAAGGTTGATCGGTTTTTCTCTCCTACCCTCCCTCCACTTCCTGCTCATATTTTCTTTTGTACATTTGTTTTCAGAGCAGAAAAACCTGAAGAGAAAGACAGAATGACAGGGAGCCTGGATAAGTTTTAACTTGTCAAAAGATTAACAGGATTTATTATATCCCTGACTCCTAAAGGAAGAAAACACACACAAAAACCACCAGGCAACCAGAAAGAGGCAATCCCCTGGATCAGCTCCTCATCACAGAGTCCTAAACGAAATGTGACACTGGGAGAATGCACCACCAAAAATCTTAAATCTCATCAAGTATTGATTTTTTAATGTCATATTAAAGTAACAACTACTTGCATGACAGCCACACGTTAAGAATATCATTTAGCTCACTGACCCCAGTTACTGAAATAAAAAGCAGGAGCATCAAAAAGCCTACACATAAATTAAGAAAACTCTGCCATAAAAGAAAAAGTTTTTTCCCCTAATTTTCCAAATTTTCTGTAATCTGTCTAAATATATTTTTGTCAATGATTTGTCAACTACTCAACAATAAACAGACCCCATATGTGCTATTGATAAGAGGAAAGATTCTCTCATTTAGAACATTGTGGATTCCCTCTACGAATTTTGAAATAAGAGTCCTTCCTATTCCAGTGCAATATTAACAAAAATATTTTGAAGCCAAACTAGCTGGAACTTGCTCGTGTATAAATAACTGAAGTAGAAGCTGCCTTGTCAGACACCGAGACTTCCCCTCCAGTAAATCCCGCGCAGCAAAGGGAAGGATGCAAACGACTGCTCCGAGTGCCCTCTGCTGTCTGCGGCGCTGCTCAGACTCCTGTGCACGTTTTCAAGTGCTAAGTCCAAGGCTTGCCACCCAGAAAACCAGTCTCAAAACAAGTATTTGGTTCTACAAGCCATATTGTAAACTTTGAAAAATAATTCTGTAGGACTGTAAAATGAAAATTAAAAAATACAGTTTTTCAAAAATGCTTGTAAACAATTCTTTTTTTTATCTTCCCCTTCTGTTGATAAACATTTTAAGACAACTTAATTCTCTCCACTAATAAAAACATGCAAAAACAGCATAACTTGCACATGCAGATGGAACGTAACTTGCAGTGCAACAGTAAACTAAAATTAAGCTCCATATTAAACAGGATATGATTAAGTGATACTTCACTGAAACACACTTAGTCACTTCTGAATTTCCTACTAGTGCAGATGTAGCCCCTAAAAATTAATGGATTTTGAGGAAATCAATGTAAAAGTGAGCATGAAAACTACTATATTTTAAGTAAATAATGCATATAATATCTTCCTATGCTTTGAAATTATTTTCCTCATTTTAAAATATGAAAATTTTGCTGCCATACTGTTAGCATTTAAAACAATTTTATTCTGAGATATATAGACATAAAGAATAAGACCATAATGTCAAAATTTGATAGTACAGCTAGGACACTTATTTGCAAAATAAGTGTTTTCTGAGCAAGAAGCCAAACTGATCTAAGTCTCTACACCTCAGAAATTTTGTATTCTATAAATACCTGACATTTATTTTCAGTTATTTTAATAACTCACACCATCTGGATTCTGTTTTATTGGATAAAAATCCAGCTGGAAGAAGAAAAATCCCTTTAGCTGCACAACTTTAAAGAAAGCACTGTAACAATTAAAAGGTAACATATCTGTAATGACATTTTTGCTTTATGGAAACACGTGCAAGTATAATAAAAATTAAGTGAAAGATTTATAAAAAGACTTAGAGAAATATCTGCATATCTACTACACTCATTTTAAAAACAATACAATGCTGCAAAATAATTTTAAACATGGCTATAAAAAGGGTGTATTCTTAATTTCATAACAGAGCTTATATAGAAAGTCAACTTAAATACTTATACTTACGAACTTTGTCTCTTTAAAACCTCAATGAATCCTTAGAAGCATAATTTATCATATTTCACTGCAAGATTTCTTAGCTCGGAAGACTACTCATTAAACCATATTCCTGTTTTCTGCTCGCTTTAGACAAACAAAACTTTATACTTACAGACACTTGACTATCAGTAAAAGTTTTCTCCATGTATAAATAGTTTAATATCTCATTGTTAAGAAACAGTCCCTTCAACTTTATTATTACGCTCTTTCTGAACACATATTTACTTCTTCCAGAGTCCAGTAAAAAAATGAGGCTTCTCTGTCTGTTGCCCTATCAACACCTCTCCCATTCTCCTCCCTCCCCAGCACATTCCCCGCCCTCAGTACTGGTTCTGTATCTTCTCATCAAAAGGAACAGGCAGCTTTCAAAATGGTGTTTAGGCAGGTCCTGCGTAACAATAAAGCTTCTGTAAAGACAACAGCACTGCTAATGTAAAATACATTCACTGAGGGCCTACAGGACTCTGTCGTAAAGGTTTGTCCAAACTTGTTTACGCATTGAGTCAACATCGCTTTCTCATCCAAAGTATTCTCTCTTTTTTTAATACATTCCCCTTTGGTGAGCATATTACCTGAATGAACCAGGTCACCAATCTCTACTAAAAATAACTAAAATATAATCTAAAAATACTTTTCAAAAAATACTGTTAAAATGCGTAAGACTCACAGCAAATTTCTTGCAGTTTCTGGCATGTATGTACGTGTCTCTCGGTGTGATTACAATCACATGTATGCATATTGTGCAACCCATCTCATCCTACCAAAACTCTCCGTGTTCTTGTGAGTAAGCAGAGCACTGGCATTTACAAGGATCATGTTCCAAGTGAAACATTACTCTCATAATTTTCAATACCACACCTACTCTCCAGACAGACCCACAATATCAGTGCATTTTCAGAAAGAAATGCATGCACTTTCTGCCCAACAGTAATCCTTAAATATCCTTCAGCAGTTCCTTGGTCCAGAGGGAAGCTGAGGATCGGCTTTTTACTGTATTTTTTTATGTTAGAAGTACTGGTGAAATTTTTTAATGATTTAATAGTGAATAAAAAGCAATAGTAAATAAATAAAAAGCATCTAATAGAAGTTAGAGTTGATTCCTTTTTCTTCTTTCTTTTTTTAAACTTCACTGGATGGATAAATGCATGAGGACAGTGAAAATTAAGTGGTATGAACTCCTATCCAAAATCCCAGCAGTTTAAGCGTGAGAGAGAATCAGAAACAATTTGCAGATGCTATCATTTGTGCCGTGTGTATTCTGTGATTATGCTCTAGAAATACCAATTCAGTTCATTCAATAAAGACTTAATTCATTCCCTAATATCAACCAGGTCTCATCACAGAGCAAAAATCCCTCCTTAATTATTACTTTGTCATGTGACGTGATAAAAAGATATACCAGGTAACAGGAAGAGCAGCGAGGGAGGGCAGGGACAGAGAGGCACCAAACCAGTCACACAGTTCCTCATTCCCACCCAGGAGCTGCCTGGACAATCTCTGCTGCAGCAGCAGCAGCTCTCGGCAGGGCAGCAGCCAGAGCCACCTCCCACAGCGCTGCAGCACACAGGGAATGCTCCCAGTGCCCAGGGCAGGCACCCAGCACCAGGAGCTCCTACAGCCAGCCAGCCCTTCACAACAACCTTTCACCAAGGGAAAGGCAGCACACCCACAGTCCCACCACCAAGGAGAAGCACTGTCCACCCTCACACCTAGAACATGACCAGTTCAGAACATGGGTTCATCAAACTCAGAATTATGTTTCCAGTAGTGGCAACACGTCGAAGTCTACCACAAAGCAGCACAGGGCTACATATCAGACGTTTCCCTGATTACATTCTCCCAGACTCCAGGTATTTTCAGTTCAAGAGCTTTCCTGAACCTGGCATGGCTTCTCTCCTTAATAATCTCCAGTGGCTCTCTTTTCCAAATACTTGTCCACTTTCCCTCCAGGACATGCAAATTTCTTGCATCCACAGCTCTCAGTGATGAGGCATCCCACAGACCGACTCACCTCCTACACGAACAATCGTGTTCTCCTGTTTGTTTTGCTCCTGGCTCCAGCTATCTTTAATTAATGGTGCCGACTTCTTGTCCCGAAGCAGAGAGTGAGCAGTCAATCCCAACTACTTTTCCTATGCCACCCACGATTTTCCACTCTTTCTTACACCTTTCTAAATCTTTTCTTCTTCTAATATATCAAACCATTTTAAAATAAAAAGACCAGGCATGGAAAAACAAACTACAGGTGTATGCAATGGAATCATCTATTCCTTCCATAATAATCTATAATACAGGATTTTGCTTCACTGCTACTGTACTCAGCTGTTGTTTATGTGCAACTTTCCCTTATAACTCAAAGACCTCACTTCTGAGAAGAAACAGTCTGCTGAGAAACATATGTATCATTTTTCATATGAAGCTAGGGCTATTTTGCCTCATTTGTATTACTTTACATTAATCTGCATATATTTTCATCCGCCATTTTGTTGCCCAGTCATTCAGTCTTATAAAAGCAGCCTGGTTTCATCTTCAGGGACTGCTCTCATCCTTATTACCTGGACTAACTTCACCTCACTGCTCACCTTCTTGGGAGGAGCCTTAAAAGATGCCCTTGAATCAACAAATGTAATATAAGAAACTGCAGCAAGGATCAGCCTTAAGCAGCAAGTAATTCTGCATTTTAGAATCAGACCCCAGTGCAGTAATACTAGCATTATTCTGCCTTAATGTCACATGCCTCAGACCCAGAAGAGGGAACAGTTTCAGTTCAGAGAGAGTAAGCCCAGTTTTAGAAGAATGCTAGGTTAGGGAGAAAGATACCCCTGAGAGGTTGCCAACCTACCACGAGCTCCACTTGTGTGAGCATGGACTGTTCTGTCACTGCTCAAGGAAACCAGAATCAAAACATGCCAAAGCCCAGAACCTTGTTTTGCTGATCTAAGGAATACAAGCCCTCTGTAGCTTCAGGTGGTTACTTGAATTTGCTCACCCTGGCTGATCCTTGTAGTTCCATGAACCGCAGAGGTATTTACAGCCTGTGAATTCACCTGTGTCCCTTTAATCACGTGTCTTAAGAATTGCAGTACTGGCTACTACAAGGAGATTAATTTATACAGAACACAAGTTTGTCTCTAGTCTCTGAAAGCACATATCATGTCTCTGGTTGTGTGGCAGAAATGGGCTTGCGTTGGAGAGCCAAGCCTGGAGGCAGTAGGGCCTGGACAGCACTTGAATGGCAGGGTCAGACAATCTACTGACTGCCTCCTCAAAAAGAAATTTCCCCATAGAGTGCCAACTGACTTTGCACATATGGGGACCTAATTCCCTAAGGAATCTATCCTAGGCAACACTCTTGGTTTCTTCTCAAGCACCACAGCATGGGGTGAGCACTGCCGTGATGAGCACTGCCATATGCACCTCACAAAAAAATCAGAGATGAGATCCAGCTCTCAACACATTCTCTGACTACTCTGCTTTTTACATGCAAATTTACATGGCAAATTTCTCCAGAATCTGAAGTAAAGAAAATAACCCAAAAGCAGGAGAAAATAGTAAACAGTAACATTACTGAAGGACGGTCATTTTGCCAATTGCAGTAACAGAAAATAAATCCCATTATTCTCAGCGTCTGCAGAAAAAAATCACCGTTTAACATTCTGAATTGCATCTAGAAATAAGTATCTCAAATTCACAATAAAGAGGTTGCACACAACTGTATTCATCTGTTGATACAGATACTTTGTCAGATACTTTACAAAACAGTGTAAGGAGCACAAGAACTTCCCATGAAAAGGTCTATAAATGTAAACTTAAGAGCAGATAGTGACAATCTTTTAAAAGTTATGGTATAGTATAAAATACCAGCAAAAGCTTAACAGTAATGCTAGTGTACAGTCTGTGAAGAAAAATGAAATGTATACTTACTAGCATGTTTCCTTCTTCAAGGAGTAACAACAGATATAACTAAAGTACCTGGTAATATCCCACATTCCAAAGTAAAAGCCTGAAGATGATCCTCTAGAGAAGGCTGGAGAGTCTGAAATTCTTAATAAAGCAGTCTAAACGTGAAACCAAAGGATGCTGCTGGACAGTCTGACAGTCCAGACAGTGCAACCCCCTGCCTGCCCCCGTGTCCTGGCAGTGTTCCACTCACCAGCACAGGTGTGTGGCCACTGTGCAGCCCAGCAGGTGAACAACTCCAGCCAGGACTGTACCAACCCAAGGTCTGAACAGAGCAGAAGAACGCCTGGCACAAACCACTGGATGCTTTCAATGTCTTACTGATCAGCTCCGTGACCACATCAGTAATTCAAGGTAAAAACATCAATGTGCAGTGTCATGACTAACTTACACTATTTAAAGTTGGATATCATAGTTCAGCAAGAGGGTTTGAGCCAGTGCAGCAAGGTGCTCTGAAATCACTAAGCCACCTCTCACTGTTCCAGAACCTGACCCCTGATGCAAAGGGATAAGAGAAACAAGAACCTCGTGTGTGGGCACAGATCCATGAGGCTTCCAACACAGCAGCGTCAGGGGCTGCTCAGTGTTAGCACTCAGACTTCAGAATATCCGCGTATGAGACTGGATTAAGCCTTTAAGAACTCATTATCAGCATGCTAAAAATACAGTACTGCCTTTTACATACAAAAATGGAGATTTTCTCATGTGTGCACTGTTATTTCACAACTGGCCTTTCCCCCACTTTCATGAAAGCTGACAGCAAAACTGCCAATTGGTTGGTTATATCTTAGATAAAAATTAGGACAAAATATTGCCAAAGGTGGAGTACTTAAAGGGGTACACAGTGGAACATGTATATACTGGCAGCCCATGGCAAGTTTTCATAGCTTTAACAAATTGGTGAAATCTAAGACAAAACTATACATTCTTTTCACATTTTAAATTCACTATTATAAGCTGAGAATGAAGAGGCCTCTTGACTTCATCATGTACTTATACTTGCCATAGTGATGATGTCGTGGCCATGGTGATGATCTAAGAACATCAGTAAAGCAACCTCTGCAGGGAGAGTTAATACCTTTTATTAGATCATATGAGAGGGTGGGAAAAGTTTGGGGCATGTTTAGATCTTCTTGTCTGATTTTCCTAGTATACTAGTTGGTCTAATATAAGCTATTATCTCCCTGTGTAAGCTTTGTCTGATTATTTAAATCAGTCAAACAAAAACAGGTACCCACTTAAAAACTCCTTATTAAGTCAAATGAGCATTTAGGGGGTTTTGCCTCCCACAGATGCCAAAGCTAATATCCAGCAGAGACATGTCATTCATTAGTATAAAAACCTCACACCAAAGAGATGTGTTGTATGCTTTCCATTTGCAGATGAAATGCAAAAAGAAGTTGATTCAGTACAATTAACAAAACAGAAAAAAAATATCAAGCATTATTATCTATAATACCACCTAATAATACTACATTATTAATGGCTATAATTAAGATGGAACATTCTAACAAAAGTCCTCACACTGATTTTTAAAAAGAATACATGATACATTCCAACTTTGAAAACATTACTAAACTCTAGAAACTTGACAGAACAAATGTTGTTTATCATACACAATATAGCTTTAAGGTTTCCAAAACAGGATGAGAACAAGAAGAAAAGCTGCAACAGCCATCTTTTCTTGTCCTGGTATTTAGTTAAAAGAATTAAATCATCTTTAATTTAAAAAAAAAAATCTCTGCATTTAATGATTATTTAACAATACTTAAAGAACTTGACACTTGTTTCCCTAAGAGATTATGTCTCTCTTTATACTACTCTGCCCTATTTTTAACCACAGAGAAATACCAAAATGTACAAGTACCAAAATGATTTTCAGGAAAAAACAGCTTTGAATGTTCTTCTTGGTGAGGAGGAACCTAAATTTTTTGACTTCAAGAAAATACTGCAAAGTTCCCCCATTTTTACAGACTTCAAAAAAATTAAAAGATTAAGTGGAATGGGCTACAGTTCAAAGTGTTATGGAATCTGTTTCCAAAACTGTTGATGAGTAAAAGAAGTACAATTATTGTGGCTAAGCTAAATTTTTACATAGGTAGTGTTCTACTGTCTGCAGTCTCACAGAGACACCTCTAATGTGTTTATAAATTTATAAACGTCTTTTCCAGAACTGAATTGTGCAAGAGGATGAGAGTAGTGGCATTCACCTACAGGGAAGAAATGCGGGAAGAAAGATAGGATCGTGCCCTCTCATTAAGCCAAATATTAAATAATCATAAGGTCCTTGTAGCTTAAGTTACACCTTGAAAATATGAACCAGCAAATATGCTAAAAAGTAAAACTGGTGCAAATCACAGAATGTTACCATGATTGTTAATGGACACTATTACACAACAACAAATTATTCACACAGAAAAATGTATTGCTAGAGAAAAGATAAATCTGTTCTTAACAAAACCAGATTTCTTGTAATTTAATAAAGAAAAATTTCTAAATACATTTCTTGTGAAAAGAACATGACTAAGGCACATACTAGACGTGCTCATTTTCTAAATTCAGTTTACAGGATAATTAATCATAATCAGCCCTGCTCTGAACAAACACAATTTCCACAGTTCAGAAATAAAATTGTGCATTTTCTGGTTTGTGAGACATTTTCCCTACCATAATTATAGCATAACTGCACCATTAATTTTGCACTCTTATCCCATTCTGATCCCTGCATTTTTAAAATAATCTTGTACACAGATTCTAGGAGTAAAAACAGCACCTAGACGTTAATCCTACAAACTTGTCTGTTTTTTTCTACGTATAATACAGCTTCTGCAGGTAAGAGGAAACTGCTTAAGGAGGGGCAACTATAGCATTAATTCTAACCCTATGAGAATTCTGTCTGTACATGTATAGCCAGACATAATCTAACAATTTAAAAGTAAAAGCGACATTTTCTTGTGAAATCATGTTTTTAGTTATTAAAATATCTATGAATATGCTGTATTCTTGGACAGATCTTATAAAAATAAATGAATAACAAATTTCAAAGAAATTACGCCACCTTATGGCAGCAGTCAGCAACACTGACAGCTGGTATTTCACACACTGTTCATACTTCAACAAAAAATCCAAATACAGCCTTTCTAGAGCTGTAAGCAACGAATAGTGTTCACCAAATGCCCATAAAAGAAACTCCTTTTCTACTTACTTATGTAGTATGGAAGCTCCTTATGGAACCTACTTACACTGCTCAATTTAGAAGATTAATTTGGATGCCAGCAGGATCAAACCCACAAGCTCAGAGAAACATATTAACTTCCAAATTTCGTGTTTGTATTATTACTTTATCCATTCTGCTAAGATAACTGGAAAGAACACAAAAGCAAGCAAGTAGCCTATACAATATGTTCATGGTCATTATTCCAAAGGTGGAGTCTCTAAGAATTTCCTGGTATTGTTATTTCCTCTTCCACCAACCCTAAATAGATGGCCTGAAATAAACTAAACATGTACTAACAACACTGTGTTCTACTACACTTAGAGTAAGAGTACTTGAGACAAGTGCTGAAGCAGCAGTGTTAGAGTTCGAACCAAAATTAAAACACCTCAGCACTATTTTATTTTGACATACAAAGCTTTTGGAACTCTCCTCTGGATTGCTGTTTCTCCTGGTGGCTGGTATATCTAGGATTTCATTCTCTTACAGCATGCACAGCGAAAGAAAGATTTCAAAGTGAAAAGAAGTAGCTGGACAGAGAACAGTCCACACCCACCCAGCTACATGTAGTAAGGGCATTCGTCCAAATACAGATTTTAATACAGACCATTCCTTTGTCCAATTCATATTGTGACCTAGAATGAAAGTTTCCCCTTCCAAAGTAACTGCAGTAACAAAGAGGACATTGGGACACAGATTGACTCTTAATCCCTCCTGTTGGTGCTACTCTGTTTACATACAGTAATGATTACCTACTAGGACATAATGAGAGAAAAAAGGACTTTTTAGGCCAGTAACTATGATATCTTTCTGAAATTAATGGAAAGCCCCAAGTGCCTATTTTAATGAATATTTATGCAATAAAAATTGATTTTTATTTTAAATTAAATTTTATTGCTGATGTTTAAAACACTCAAAACACGGTATGTGCAAAAAACCTATATGAAATTTCAGTCTGGAAGACTGTGGAATGAACCATGTTTTTCCTGTTGCACGTGAATTACTGGCACTAGACCCTTTGGTATTCTGAGAGAATTCGCTCTTCCTGCAACCAGAAATTCTGTCAAAACTGGTAATATATAGCAGCAAGCTTTTTCAATTTAGAAAAATCACCATTTTCTGATTAAGAAAGATGTAGCTAGATGGTTCCCAAGCCCCTTTATCCAGAAGTTCTTGCTGTGTTTAAGTTATGCACTTACCGTATTAAAGTTATGAGTGCAAAGAAATTAAGTATTTTCCATGACTAAAAAAAAAAGTAAGATACTTAAAAGCTTCAGATAAGATAGAAATAGACCACAGTGAAAAATATCCTTAAAAACATCTGAGAAATAAGTAATTACAGTTCCTACCTGCATTCCCAAAGCATGCCAGAAGCTCCTCCATATATTCTGCTCCCCAAAAATCCACTGCACTGAGCTCCCTTCACCTTCAGTTCAGAGTCAGTGAAATGCTGTTCTTCCTACATTTTCCCACAGCAGAAAACTCAAGAATGTCTCCTTCTTTCCTCCTCCCATCTCAAATGCTTTTTAAACACCTCCTTCCCATTTAGAGGGCTCAGTGTGCCACATTCCCTCCCGTGCTGAGGAGGGTATAATATGTATTCCATGGCTCTTGTGCCAAGAGCTCTGCACAGGTTTTTTTGTTTCTCCCCAACCACCAGCCTTCCTCCAGAGAAGCCTGGTAATGGGGTAAGGGAAGAATCTCTCCATTCAGCTTCACATCGCTGTGGGTCAGGTTTTCCTGAGGAGGCACTCTAGGAGAGAAGGCATCATGAAGCCATATTCCTACAGGTGGTTCCTACAGCAGAACAGGAGGCTTTTCATTCCTTGTTTTCACCACAACCAATATGGTTTGGCCACTGAGACCCAGACATCAGCTGATGTTACACCCAATGTAAAAAAGCATAATATTACACTTAAAAGGACCCAAAATCACCAAGTTGATTAGGAATTCTCTTTTCTCAACTGCTGTCAAAACTCATCAGCTGAACAAAAACCAGAATAGGATGAATATTTGATTTTTCTATATATCATGATACATTCATTTCTGAGACATTATGAACTTTTTGATCAGCAAAAGTGTATTGTTTGCATTTACACAGGACCAACTGTGATAGGAAAAATAAAGTCAAAATTCCCCACAGAAAGAATGGCCACTGCTGGCACCAATGTAACCTGTTAAAGAAATATTGAAAAAGACAGGTTGATACCTCAAATCTGTATTCCCCTCACAAAAATATCATATGATAGTAAGCAGCTTTATTACACTAATACATCACCAACTTTCTTCCAGCAATTATCAGCATTATCTACTGTAAGCTCTCTAAGAGTCACTTCTAAATTTTAAGTGAAAGTTAATTACCTCCAGGTCATCCAGAGAGCGAGTAATACTAAATCGCTTAGATCTTCCAAATGATCTTCGAGCAGAAGAACGTGGGGGAGGAGCCTGATTTAACCCCATTGAATGTCCAAACTTTGCACCCTATACAAAACAGAAAATATATATTAATTTACTTCTTTAACTTTAGCACACTGCTGATCATAGTGACAACATCTGAATTTTAAGGAAATGGATTTGCAAACCTGTAACAGGACCAAAGTTTCGAAACAAGTTGGTCATTTGCTATTCCCCTGTAAAATCACATACTAAAATTCAGTAATGTTGACTTTTCCAGTCTCAAGTCAAATATCTGAAATGTTCAGCATTAAGTTACTGTATAAACATGAGTCATCAGTTAGGTTGCTAAAATGTACCCATGATGTATGTCCCTAATAAAAGCAAGATGATCCTAGCTCTTTACTGTCTTAACTGGAAACTATTTAACTACAAAATATTTGGGTTTTCTGTAGGAAATTACCATCCTAGAAATCATCTCACCCAGCTTCTGTTGGAATGTTTCTCCACATTTTAAAAAATCTTACTTTCACTACTCTTTTTTTTAAAGCCTTGGTACTGCGATGCCCAACTTTTTAAACCACACAGTACAAAACTGCAGGAACTTTTGTTCTGAGGAAAGCAACTACCTCACGTGGATGTTGCATTACTACAATTGGTGCTGCAGTAATTAAATCTAATGGTTTTCTCTTGTACCCATAATCATACTCTTTCTCCTTAAAAAATCACCAGATGTCGGTTAAGCTACTCAGCATGTACATACCAAGTTTATGCCAAATGGCAGAGTGTAAGCTTAAATCTAAAATTAGGCACATAGACAGTGAGTGGTGCTAAGCAGATGTACATAAACTCACTACATTACAAAAACTTGTGATTATGTGCCTGAGATTTTGGATTCCTTTCACTGTAACAGTCAGGATGGGGAAAATTCCTCCCCATCTACTGATCTTTTTTGCTTTAGAAAATAAAAGACTTTAAATCAGAGCAAATTCCTTCTGTTTCATGTCAGCATCTTTTTTCATTATAGTAAGCTAAAAAATATATTTATTAGTACTTTTATAATTGCTCATTTGGCAGATTTGTAATATTTATTAAATTTTCTATTTGTGTTCATTTCTTCCTTTGGGCAAGTTTCTGTGCTCTGAGTTCTGAAATATTTTGGTCTCCCTTTGATCACTCATTGGAAAGTCTATACACGTCACATTAATCAAAAGAACAACCACAAATTTCACATCCTCATAACCTCTTGCCAGCAACCACTCATACAAAGCAGAGAAGAGCAGTCAGAGCATTTTACAGCCTGGGAGATGTCTGCCTGTTTGCTAATTGCCATGGAGATGACACTGTTCTAAGCAACTGGGCTCTGGCCATCACCAGTGTTATCAACAGATTCCGTTTACAAGTTCAAACAATTGTCAAGACAAAACAGGAATCTGGATCCAAAGTATGCAGCAGGCTTGAGTGTCCAACTTCATTCAGTGTTAAAAGTGATCCATTTTTCTATGAAATCGCTTTCCCTCCCAGTTTTCAATTTACTAAGGGCTTTTTTTTTTATTGGCTGAGAATTAAATTGGGCAGGTTCTGCCAAAGAAAACTGGAAATCTGGTAACTGGAGATTAGCTTCCAAGGTTTTAAGAGAGCATTTAAAAGTGCAGTGTAAACAAGCTAAGATGGCTTTTCTAAATAATCAAATAAATTCGAAGAGAGGAAAATTGCTCTCTGTAAATGTTGACAAGTAACACCCAGGGGAATGAGAACAGTTCCTGTCTGTTTGAGCATCTTTCTGAGCAACTTTTAAAGTCATCTGTTCATCCAGGCAGGTGCTGCTGAGGTGGTTCACACCTGCCTCATCCCTTGCAGCCACACCAGCCTCTCCTGTCTGAATGGAAAGCTTACACCTGATGCAGTTCTCTGTGCCACACAGTGAACTTCACCTCAGCCCCTGGCTGAATTCAGCAATACCCATTACTGTTGCTGATCAAAACACTAACAAGGCTCCTCCTGTACGAATATGTTTCTGTTAAAGCAACATGAATTTCTGTGTACACCTACTCGATTTCACCACTAGTCAAGGACGACCACACTAGTTCTGCAATTTTTAAATTTTTTTATTTTTAATCTGAAAATTTGTGATAAAACTCTCAGACTACCAACAACTCAGCAAATTAACAGCATCATGAGTGCGAGTGGCACTTTGAACCTAATGAAACAGTTACACAGTATGGATGCTGAATGGTCTTTGATGTGTTTCTTAAAAGTAGATGCATCCCTCAGAGAACTTCATCTTCCATTGAAAATAAAATGGTGAAAGGAAAAAAATTTAAAAACTAGCAGACATATCTATTCAGAATAATGAATACAATTCACTTTTCACTCCATTTCATCCCCAAAAGAGAATATGAACCATCCAGTATTTGTGTAAATAGTAGAGACTGCCACATATGATTCTGGGAGATTAAGACAAGCACCTAGACAACATGCACTCAAACAGTAACATTACAAATTGAAGGAAGAGGAACTAACTGCCTAAAGACAAACCTAATTAGATTCCACTGAAAAGCAGATTCTAGATAAGGTTAATTATCAACAGATGCCCCATTTTGGAAGTAACTGCTGCTTACCTATTTGCAGTCAGAAGCATAACAAAGAGAAAGAGTGGACAAAAACCCCTTGTAAATTGTGTGGTATTAGAAAAGAGGAAGTAAATTAGTATCCAATCAAAGTTTTTATTTATGGTTTTTGACATTCTTATGCAAAACTGACTACTGAGCCCTGGGTGGAACACTAAAGATAAGAACAGGTTAAAAAAAAAGAGACCCTGGGAATAAAACAATGCTTAAGCAATGATTACAAAATATAAAGATGCACTCAGCTAACCATTTCCCCAACCCATCTGGGTAACAATTGTAATTAAGAAAATGTTTTCAACTGACAGAAATCTCTTCCTTGCTCTGAAAATTCAAATTCATAATCTAGGAAATTAAGGAAGGCATTACTAAAAAAGACTGCAATTTACAAGTATTTAATTTCCTGGGCAGTCTCCCTTTTCATCTTTTCTTAACTCTATTGCAGACATTCAGACTACGAAGGCAGACCTCCTTCTCCAGATCAATTTTAAAAATTGCTGTGCATACACACATGCACACAAATAAGGAAAGAATCACGTATCTTAAACAAATAGCACCATTTTGGCAAATGTTTTTCCTGGGACTCCGAAGAGTTGGCAATAAAAGCATCCATGACTTGAACAGAAAACAGCCCCTGAAACTAGAATGTACTGATCAGCACGGCTAAAGAAATCTGCAGCATTTGAGCACAGAAAGATTGTTAGTGCAATGACTGATATTAATGTCATTTTTGTAGTCTGTTAGACATAAAGAAATTATCATACTTCTAAAAGCCTTTATTACATTATTAAACAGGTATTAAAAAGCCCCTAAATTATCCACAAACATTTCAGAACAATACACATATGACCAACAAAATGGCCAGGTTGGAGCAACTTGGTCTAGCAAAAGATGTCCCTGCCTATGGCAGAGGGCTTGGAACAAAATGATCTTAAGGTCCCTTCCAACCCAAACCATCTATGAAAAAAATGGTGTTCCATTCCCTGTTAGCCACCATACTAAAACACTGACATCTGCTACATGAACATTAAAAGCTGGAGGGCTGTTTGGGTTTTTTTAAAATACAGATTGCCTGTAAACCCTAGAATTTATTATCCTACCTTAAAGATTCTCTTCCAAAAACAGTGTTGCTAAACCCATAAAAGAAAACTCTAAAACTATCTAAATAGTCAAGAAAATCTAAGAAATTCTGTCAGAGGACAGAATTAGAAACTAAATCCACCTGACATTTCACTAAGTTCCTTCATTTTAGAGATTTTAGGAATCCAGAAGCCCCAACTGAAAAGCACAGAAATTTGTGAAAACAAGTTGATCAGTGACAAGCATGTGCTACAGCAATAAATCCTCTCCTATTTGCAATACTGATACTTGCAACCCTGCTACTACTATCTGTCATGGTGAGAGTATAAAAGAGCATATCTCTAAAAGCCTTTATCCTGTTATGATTTGGCAGATGGAGAGAAAAAAAACAACAAAGGATTAAAGGCATTAAAGTACTGATGCTCTAAAAAAATCCATTCCTTCTTCTACTCTTATAAAAAAGTAAAAATTAGAAAGGATCAAAATGTATAATCATAAGAGAAAAAGGACAGTTAATGTGTCTGTGTCCTTTATTTTTTTAAAATAAATTACTAGATCACCCCTTTTTCTTAGGCTAACAGGAAATGGCAAGTGCAAATATGACGAGGAGAGCACTGAAAACAGGTCACTGGGGAGGACTGATATAGCAGCATTTTGTGAATGTATCCAAGTGACAACGGTTTCTGTCTGAGAACAAGAAAGGTGTACAAGAAAAGTACAAATGAGAAAGTGGAAAATGTTGTACTTCATACATCAGCAAGGCAGAGGGAGTGAAGAAGGACGTGACTCATGTTAGACCCCAAACAGATGGGCAGAAAGAACAGAAAGGATCCAACATAAGATGATTTCCACAACTCTAATTATTTAAAGATAGAACAAAAAGGATGGCCTCTTAAAAGTATTTTTAACTGATGAGTTATGCAGCAGTTCCATATAAGATTTTCGGCAGCTGTGGCAGCTTAAGGGCTTTGCATGTACCTCTGACCACTCCTGCAAGCTCACAAATTGCAGCAGGCTGTCTCCTCATCTCCACTAGCAGTAAACTAGAGTTTACAAAATGAAATAATCCTGTTTCTGAGGCAGATCCACAGACAGTCATGCCAGCACAACTCATGATATTCACTGCCAACTCTGGCCTGAGCACGACAGGAACTCTTTTAAGCTGGAACTACCAAAGAAATGCAACGTGAAACTGTGACAGCCAATATGTGACTATGACCTGGGGCCTGAGTGCACAGAAGCAAGTCGATGAAACCTCATCAATTATTCAGAACACAAAGAAACCGAACACCTTTAGAAAACATCTTCAATTAGCTTAAAGGAATTCCCAGCTACAGCACAAGCTTTACCATGCTCCTTCATATTCCAGCAAATGCACTTATGGAGTATTATAACTTTGTAACAAATTATCATATGCAACAACCTGAAATTTCCATTTTGTGCTAAATAGTCTTTGTGCCTCTCTCTACGGTTATTGTCTGGATATTGCTAATAAATTTCCTCTCCTCTGGTACCAGTTCTAAAGCTGAAGGTGAAGGAAGGGGGTAGAGAGGAAGGACACAGGCAGCTATTGCAGTATAATAGGCTAAGGAAAGGGGAAATTTTTGTTAGGAGTTCAGGCATCCCTGACAACGAAAAAATACAGAGAGCTGGCAGCAAGAATCCAGAAATGGGAGAAAAGGAGAAAGAAAAAAGCTGTGAGGCTTTAGGCCGGCTTTACAGCTTCCAGCAAATTTACTCTTTTCATGGAAAACACATTATAGTTTGGGATCTTGAGAGGAAACTAAAGGGACTAAATCTGATGGGTCTAAATCTATGGAAGAGCAGCAAGAAGGAAAGGTAAAATGTAAGGGAAGCTAATCTAAAAAGTTTAAAAAGCACTGACAAGCCTGATCATCTACATTTATAGAACTGTTTCACAACAAAACTGTTTCACAACAAAAGTTCATCTCACAAGATTTGAGTGAAATAGTTTAAAAAGTTTAAATGTGTGATGAAAAAAAGCACAAGAAAGTAATTAAGTGTCATGAACAAAGTTCTAGGAGCTCTAAGACAAAAATATCATTACTGGTATGCACTAACTTTTAGAGAAAGTGTTTTTCCTCCTGTTCAGGTGGAACAAGTACACCATCCTATGTCCTGGCCATTTAAGAGAATACAGAAGGACCATGCACATGCTAGAATGGTCACACAGCTTGCCTCAATTTAAGGAGCTCAACTAATTAAAGAGCTCAACGGAATTTGGTACATTCTATGTGTCACGGAACTTAATCATACTAACTATAAAATCACCAAATTTTATTTGTCCTATTTCCAGCTACTGAAGCTTTTAAAAACTCTCACTGTTTTTAGGTTTGATTCTATGGCTTTGTATGGTAAAGTGCATAACAGTTTGGAACTCAGATACACTGACCATATAATTTGAAACTTCTGTGGATATTCAAAATTTGCCAAATTTAATCCTGGCTGTTGAGCCCCTCAGCAGAAAGGTCAGTCTGGATTGGCAGTTCATCTTTAAGAAGAACACAGATTTAAGACTTCAGAAGGAAAGTTCCTGATTTAAACCTTTCTGAAAAGGGATGGGAAACAGGGATGCCACAGTTATGCCAAAAATGCGCACAAAATCTCAAAAAATAGTGAAAGGATCACAGAAAAAAAAAGCAGCTGATGCAAATATTATTCTGCCATCAACACTAGTCTCAAATCCTGCTCTGGACCATGGGGTTTTATCTTCCTCTCTTGTCCACTCCAACCTTAAGCATCCCTTCTCCTGACTACTGACCGCCCCCCTGGAGCAGTGCAGAGCAGGCCCTGACCCCCCTCTGCCTCTCATCCCCCCTGCCAGCATCACGTGTCCCCCACCCAAAACTGCCAGTGGAACTCGCAGTTCTTGTAAAATGAGAGTCTCTGGGGCCTGAGAACAGGATGGATTAAAATACGGGGTATGTTGGGTGTCCACTTCTCATACTCTGAAAGAGATGAAGGAGTCTGGGGGGAACTGGGCAAAGAGCTGGCTGTGGGCCAGTCCCTGGCCCGTGACAGGAAGCAGTAAGTCCTGGGGTGCAGGGATCTGTGCTGCTGGAGACGGCTCCAGCTGCTATGGACAAAACCAGAATGAAGTGACTCCCTTCAGGCTGCCCTGCACTGCTGCCATCACCATGGAGTGACAGCACCTCACAAAACCAGATTAGGTGACAGAGGGTTAATTTAAAAAGGTCTATCCTCATTCAAACTTTACTGTCAGGTTTTCTGCAGGCTTTAATTACACTGCAATTCCTGTAATTTTTTTTTTTTTGGTTGGGCTACACCAGGATGACAAAGAATTCAAATGCTATATTCACCAGTGCTGATCAACAGATCTGATGACTTTTAAGAATACTTCTTTACTGATCTGATGATAATGACACATTTCACTCCCTTCTAACCATTACAATGGCATCTTAAACACCAGTTTGGCCCATGATACCATGAAGAATGTAAGATCTTTCATGTAAGATCTATATGGACTTCAGGAAGACACAGAAAAGTGACTGTCCTGACATGAACATTCAAGTAAATGAAATTTAATGCTTGCCTCCTGTACTAAGGATATCAGGCATAAAACACTGACCCATCTACACTTCAGTACTATCCTAATCCCTTTACAAGAAAAAAAAGCCTAAACAAAACAAAATAAAACCAAAAGTTGATGTTATTTATGCAGATTAAAAAGTGAGATCAATTTTCCCAGCGTAACTAGATAAAAGTATCTTATATAAGTTGGAAGCCTGGTAGTTGGAAATTGCAGAGTAACAAAAAGACTTTGCTACACTAGGGGAAAATGTGGAGAAACATACAAATACAGACATAACAACTGGTTTCAAATCATCTTGAACATTAGGTAGGCATTAGCTGGGAACATTAATTCAGTATAGTCCAACAGTCAGTAACAATCAAAACTATGATCAGAAATCATCAGAAAAGAAAAAAACATCAAGAAATAAGTCTTATGAATACATTGCCTGACCACACATTTTTAAAACTGCTTATAACTCTGGTCAAGCCATCTCAAAAATAGTATTTCAACCACCAATTATATTACAATTATGGAAAAACTTTTGCACGGGAGAAGACTAAGACGACTTCTGATTGGAAAGTAAGTGATTGGTGGTTGAGGTTTAAAACAAAAATAATACCACTTAGAGAAAGTAGAGAGTAAGATTGTTAATATTTCTCAGTACAAATATTAGCAGGTATGAAATGAAGCTACACAGAAAGTACAATTATGTGGTGTTTTCTTTCCACACTATTAAACTGCAGAATAGATAAGTCAAGTGATATCAGGAATGCTAAAATACAAGTTCAGGTAAGTTTTAGCAATTCCATATTTATTTTTGTTAATTAAAGAGCTTTATTGCATATGGACCTATTTCTTGACCAATGAAAAACTGGTCAATGAAAAAAAGGTATTTTACAACTCCTTTTCTCCTCTAAATCTGCTGAACTGCAAGGAATTCAGATCTTTCTTTGTACAGACAATAACCTTATAATCTCCCATCTCAAAGCTTTTATGTTTAAAACATAAAAATTAAGCCATTTTTCATTATTTCAATTCATTCTATGCTAATTATTTTTCCATGCCATTTTCTTTCTAGTATGCAAATTTGAAATGAGGACATTTCACAGAAGTCAACATCACTCTACAGACATTTACTGTCCAGATTTTATCTAATTTATTTTTCAGAGAAACACAGCCAGTATTGTTTGGGCTTTCTATACACTTTAAAGATCTTAGAACCATTTTAAAAATAATTTTAGATTACAGTTCATATGAAAAGGCTGCATGAAATTACTAAATATTTAATTGCTTTTCATTTTCTCAACACAAAAATCAGAGGATCTATTTCCTATAGATGCCTCTTCGCAGATTAATTCACATTAGCACATTTTCAGATCCAGCTTGGTGTTTGGGATTTTTCTTGAGTTCTCTTTAAGGTATATAGGTACATCTCAAATCAGATCAAAGCCTATAATTCCAGAAGTTAACATTAAATTGTACTGCATAAGAATAGCAATCCAGCTGCCATTAATTCTGCTTTAAAAACAGCTGTGGTGGAACAATTTCAGCTAGTGAGCAAACAGAACTCTAAAGGAAAGGGGAAAAAAACATGTAATTATACAACAAAAAAAAAACAAATATGGGAATGACAAAGCTTTGCCAACATTGTCTCTGCATCTAAATTATCTGCTTTGCAGTTAGTTCACCATCCAGTTACCAGCATTAAAAAACTGCAATTCTTGGCAAATTACAGATTTTTACCAAAAAAAAAAAATTCATTTGTAACTTGAACATCATTATCTTTTTCAGTAATTCTTGCTTTGGAAACAAAGACAACTCTGAAATAGTTACAGTTAAACCTCTGATCAAAACAGAGTAACAGTAATAGTTACCCAAGAAATTGATTAGCAAGGAAAGATGCCTTAGTGAAGCCCACAGTACTCCTTATCTGTCTTCTCTTCTACATTTTTACAGTATTTTCAGGAGCTTACATTATGAAGGTTACCAAGCAGCTGATATATTTTATGGTTTAAAAAATACATGCATACTCACAATACTACTGTCCAGTGAGTCTCATACAATAAGATTTTCTATTTTGTTTTCCTCTAAGATCTACAAAGAGGATCCAACTACAAATTCACACTTTTCATCAGCATAAACAATAATGTGATCAAGATAAAAGCATAACAATTGTGAAACAGGAATGGATTTCTAAAAGTCAATACCCAAAATTTTTAAAAGCTCTTTAATTACATTTTAATAGCTTTGTCATATTCACTTGGAATAAACCCAGACCCAAATGCTAGTTATCAGGCTCACGTTGTTAAACTTCTTTTGATCTTCAATGTTATATTCACCGCTGCAGTATTAAAACATACTTTCTTTTTTTCAAAAGAGATGGTGAGAGGTCAATGCCTAGGATTCTGTCCTCAAGTTTAGTCCTAAAAGACTAAACTGACTGTTATGAAGCTTTCCAGTGGAAAAAGGAGTATTTTCCCAGTTAAACTTAATTTAAAACAGTAATGGGTAGACATATTTTTGGCCAGGCACTAGCCCGAAAACAGAGAGTGAGGGTTGAACAAAATCAAACGTATTATATTAATTTAGTCTAGAGGGAAAGGAATGCTTCCCTGTTCAGCAATTTCTTAAGTCCCTTGCCAATTCTAACATCCCCTGATGTTTTCATATTGCTTATGGTGCTTTTCATTTGCGTCACCCAGAAATCATGCACAAGAGTGAGTAGGTAAGTGACTGGAACTTAGTGGGATGCTGAAGAAGGTGGAAAGAGCAATGCAACAGCAAAGGCAGGACAGTGCAACTGGAATTACAAACAAAAAAGCAGGAGTTATTCCACTCCCACAGAAACCATAACCAGGCTCTTCATGTTAGTCTCACCGACCTCAGGAGAGACACAGCCCTACCCAGCATCAATCTTAGAGCAATTTAGCTTCTTGTCACCAGAAATCTTCCTTAGTTGTTCTCAGATTGAAAGGTACCTTGCTTTTCATTGTTTGCCTTTTCAGTACATTTCAGCAACATTATCAGGCCTCTCACTATTTGTTTTCATCTAAGACCTACAGAAGACAGGGATACCACCAAAAAATGCTCATTAGGTGCTTCAATAGAAGTCTGTTTACATGACACTTTTAAGAAACACCAGAAATGTGAGGTTCGTACAGGAAATAATTTGAGAGGTGCACAGGGCCAGAGATATCTTCTAGTAAGTCTCAGTCAAAAGAGGTGGACTAGAACCAAAATTTCCCTGATTTAGTTCTCCTCTTGCCATGTACAGAAACCATTTTAAAAGGTTTTTTCAGCAATCATGAAAGTATGTGTTCAGTAATGTGGGGATAATTAGTAATTACAACATTTTAAAGAAAACACAAAAACCTCATGCTATCCACTAACAACAAAATTATAATTTTCAACTAAAAATTATTTTCAACTATTCACACTTACATTGAATTTTAAACTGCCTTATAGCAGCATAAAGAAACTTAGTATTTTAAAAGTGGGTTTGCCAATTATCACAAAATTAATCACAGTTCTAGTCTGTGAGCTGAAAACATCATCACTAAAGGGAAAACAAAGCTCAAAAAATGTGTTAACTTGCTTGTCACCTGAAGTCTGAAGTGCCATATCTATTCCTACTCACAAGAAGCACTTCCCAGGCTCAGTTCTGGAAGTGCAATTTGAAATAGGTATGTTCACTAACACTTTCTCACATCTGCTCTTGCATGCTGTACTATTTGCAAATGTTTTGTAAGTGCAGCTATAAAATCTGGAAGTAGTTCATGCCCATCTTATCCCCCACTAGCATTGTACAGTACAGCATATTTTTTGGAATTACATGCTGTGATCATCACTGTTTATCTGCACAGCAGCTCTGCTAGAGCAGAATTGCATCCAGGAACTCAGTGTAATGAAAATTCCAAGGAAGACAGTGTTTAATATGGAAGTAGAGTCCACCATAAGAATCTCTGCCTTTGGTAACCTTTTCTTCCTCTAGTGGCTTCTACATTCCCACTCATAGGATGTTTTACCTTCAGTACTGATGTAAAAGACAAAAAACGCACCTCAGTTAAAAGCCAAATGACTGTTCTGCCAAATGAAGACTTAGACTGAGCCACCAGGTTGTAAAAATATGAATGTAATCCCATGTGGCCACTTTATACACTTTATTCCATGACTGGAATGAGTCTGAGCAAGCTGTGTAAAGGTAAGTCCTTACCACTTACACAGGTCTCAGGAAGCTGAGGACATGTAAGTTTCTAGCACACAGTTCTAACCCACCTGAATAGTGGTTTGGAATGGGCAGTTTTACCTCTTCCCTTCACACAAAGTAAAAAGAAAGTCTGAATTTCTGAATTTCTCTCTTATGAAAACAAACTAGTACTCTAAGATGCAAATACAAATCTTCCCTATTTCTGCAGCACCTGAAGAAGTACAGAGGTATGTTCATCAGTAATGACATCCCCTGACTATTTTCATTAAAGATTTAAGATGAGAACATTGTACAACTCCATCTCTGTGAATTATTCCAAATAACCTTTATGAGCTTTTCTCATCAGTTTCAACAGCCTTCAGTAATACTGAAAAATGAAATTAAAATGCAAAAGAGGTTCTGCAGCCTCAGTGAAGAGATTACATGCTAAAGCCATGTAGGAACATTTTAAATGTGTCTTGCAAACAAATTTGTCATTAATCAAAGAACAGAATGCCTATTTTATTATCAGATAGGCTTAAAAGGGAAGATTGAGATACTTAGTGTTGGTTTATGCTGATCTGAGTGATACAGTAGGTGAAATATTATTACTCTTTACCCACACATACAGCATCTTTCATCTTAAAGTGTAAAATTTTCTGTGAGATTTTAATTAGTAAAATCTTGACTTCCATGAAATAAATGTTTCTGAAAAAAATCTAATCCATATTACTATCATGGACAACACTGCAGACACAAACTTATTACAGAGACCCTTAAAAAATGCCAGCAGCATCCAATGCAGCTGGTTCAGCTTCTAAAGAGCACTTGGGACCAACATGCATCATGCACCTGCACCAGGTGCTGCATATAACGAGGCCTTTTCCTTGGTCCATCAGCAAAGAGATCATGAGGCACACAGACTTCAGGGCAGCAGATAGAATTGATTCTTAGGTGGTTTGGGTGGGCAATGTTTACAAATTTAGTGTTTCTATTTGGCTAACTTCTGCTTGATTTTTGAGAGTGTGAATCACCTTGTATTTAAGAACGTTTGAAATTTAATTTTATTGTGGGCCTGGAAAACACTGCTGCCTGTAGCAGTGTTCACCTTAACAATACACTAATGTATAACTATTATACACACTACTTTATTTTCAGCACAAAAAGCATACAATAGAACGTATGCAAAAGGTGTTTGCTTTACAGTGAAGGAAAAGCAATAAAAAATAATTTCTCTTTCCACACCAAACCCAAAATGTTCTGGAGTTCAGCAGCCTAATCCCCAAAATGTCTGTGACTGATTGTCACAGCACTGAAAAGGTTTAGCTTCTAACAGTATGAAACAACTAATGAACCTCTACTGTCGTCCACTTGAGCAGGGGTTGTATATTTTTAATCAGGTGAGAAAAAAACCACGGTTTTTCAAAACAGATTTGGACATCTGAAAAAATCATATAAGCAATACACAAAACTTCCACATACAGTCTTTCGTACGCTTTTTGTGCTGAAAATAAAAAAAAAACCAAACTAGGATATATAATAGTTGTACACTAGTGTATTGGTAAGGTGAACACTAACGTAAGCACTGAATGACAAAGCTTCCTGAAGGCTAATTTGAGTATAAGATTGTGTCTTTCCCTGGAGTCAGCAAACATTTCAGATACAAAACTGCTACTGATTCTTTTAGTATGAGAACAATAGTCTCCACTTAACTAGAATTCCAGTTATCAACAACAGACTCCCCTGAGATTAGTTACCTAAACAGCAAAATGTGTCACAAAGGGTATGTAATCATGCTGAATACTCCTCCCACACCTTTTTTTGTTTTTTAAGTCTCCTCGCTTTGTCTAACAGTAGACAAAACAAGTAGATGGAACAAATTGGAATTGTAATTTGGAATAAAATTTGAACTACAGGCTTACTGGCAGAATGTTAGGTTTCTGACCTACCACTAACAACTAGTTTTTGATTCCGTTTTTAACACTCCTTGTATTGAGAGGTTCGCTGGAGTGAAGTTTTGTAATAAAATAGCCTTATTCAGTTAAAAGTGTATAATCCAGGTTTTTGACTAATGATTCGACTATGTCTCTATAAAAATAGATACTACTAAATTAACAACATTTGCAAGCCAGCCTTCTACAAAAAGGAACCAGATTAAAGATGCAGACTGTTTCCATTCTTTTGCAGCTGAAGGTCAGAAGTAACTGAAGTTGCTAAAATGTCATGCCTCCTTTTCATTTCAGTGCCACTGCAACATTTGGAAACAATGAAGAGACAAGAAGAAAAGTGAGAAAGCCCTAACAGACAATACTTCCACCAGAAGTACAATTCCAGAGCTGCACTCAATTAAAGAGGAATATGCAGTGCCTCTGCAAACGAGAGAGAAACATATTATTTTCTTCATCTGAAATTCTTTAAATTATATAGTACATGTTTAAATTTTGATATGCAAATATTACTGTGTAAAAGTACCATAGGCAGATAGGTTTGGGTGTGGCGTTTTTTGATACTGTTAAGAACCAATACCACATATTCTTACCTTTTTATCTTCTTTAGATTTCCTGATACTGTGCGGAGGGCCAAATTTGTTCTGAATGCAGAACATTTTCTTGGACCATTCACTTTTGTGAGATTTTAGCTGCGGCTGACCAAAGCTGCCATCAACTCTGTATCTGTCAGCTGGAATCTTGCTCATTGGAGGGGGAAGGGTCCCACAGTTAACACTCGACCAGCCGTCTGTCGAGTCAGTGTACGACTCCTGGTCGCTGGCATTTCCATGCTGCCACTCTTGTAACACGTGCACAGGCAGCCATCTCTGATTGCCCATGCCTGCAGCATTTTTCTTTGATGGGGGTACTGAATTTCGGGAGGAAACCAATGGAACTTCAATACGAGCAGAAGGGCTCAAGTGTTTGCTTACATTTTGGGACTTATCATTCTGAATTACTTCTAAAGGGATGTTTCCCTCTTGCTCATGACAGAAACCATTCCAGTGGGAAGCGGGCTGATTTTGTCCCCTTCCTACTGGATTTTCCCATATGCTGCTAGGAATGTGTTTACTTGGATTGGTCCCCAAATCAACCACCAGAACTCTATTATTCTTTTCTTCTTGGTTGAAATTTCCAATTCCGCTATCACTGTTACTGCTCGTGCTATTATTCTGATGAGCATCTGCATCGCCATCAAGGAAAGCCCTTGCACGCATTCCCTCGATCAATTCCCCCATATCCCTGTACAGGACAGAAATAAACTGCAGGACAGGTAGAGATGATGTGGGAAACTCCAGACAGCCATTTGTATCTGGATCCGCTGTACATTCCAGTCCAAAACGTCTTGCTATACCCTGGTGAATTTTATGATGAAATAATTCAGGATCCACCATAAAAACATGGCAAGATGTCCTCAGGATCCCTTCATCTTCCTGAGCCAAGCTTGCATCATCATTTGTCTGCATTGTAACTAGTCCAAAGAATCTTCTATCATCCGGGCAAACAGCACTGAATGCCAGCTTCTCTGCAGGATACTCTGCCACAACACCTGATTTGTCACTGCAGAGCTGAATACAGTCGTGCATTATCTTCATCATCACCAGCGAATGGATTTTTTGCTCTGCCCGCAGACGTCTCATGCACCCACGAATGGCCTGCAAACTCTCAGTTTCCAAATTCGAGGTTGTTGAAGGAAGTTCGATGGAGCCTAAGTAACCCACAATCATGGCAACATTCAAAATGCTTGCATCTAATCCAAAGTCTTCCGCACTCTCCAGTCCAATTCTAAAAGCGGAATCATCATTCAGAACTTTGGCTATTTCTTCCTTTGACAGTAGATTTGGATTGCTTACACTTTCATTGCCAGTTTCAAATTTAATAGCAGCAGAAACTGAAAATGATCTTTGTTTTGGTGCAGAATTATCTGAGTTACCAGCACAAAGAGCAGGATTCTCAAAGATCATGTTGAAAATGCCACCAGACTGCATTTCTTCAACAACTTTCTCTGCTCTGTTTATACCCAGAGCTTTAGAGTCTGGTTTGGGTTTCAGCCACCCCTTCCCATCATAAAAACCAACTTCTTCATCGCTTGAACATGAATCTATGTGACTCATCCCTTCAGCAATGACCATGTGCAGGACTCCAGAACATTTCCCTATAAGTTTCACTACATCTTCATGGGAGGCTTTTTTCACATTGATTTCATTAACTGCAAATATCTGATCTCCTGCTTTAAGTCCAACATAATCTGCAGGGCTTCCTTTCATCACACAACTAAGAACACAAGGAGCTTGTCCAGAAAGGGTAAACCCATAACCTGCTCTTCCTCGAGCAACTTCCACGCTTCTTATCCGTGGAGGAGCGTGCACGTTGAGTCGGCGTTTGACCGTTTCTCCTGGTCTATACATCTTGGATTTTTTTTTCCTAAAATAGGAAAACTTTTATTTAGTCCAGTTTTTTGTCATGTTTCAAGAGTATCACTCCTTCATCTGATGAAGCTCTAAAGAAAGAAAGGAAAAAAAGACATTTTAATTCTCATCATATTTCAGGTTTATTAGTACCTAGTATTCCCTTTACTGTTCAGAAAAACTGCTAGTGAACTCTACCAAAAACTATTGCCAGAAAATTAACAAAACACTCAAAACAGTTTGAAAAGAACGGGTACCACAGTCTTAATTTTACTGATGAGAAAGAAGTTGTAAATGCAAATAAAGTGGCTGTCTAAAATGACAATGTGACAGAATGGCAAAGAACAGAATCCAAGTCTTTTGATGTACAGTCAGTGTTTTTTATACTAAGGATGTTATGTCTTCCCCAACTCCTCCACATTACCTACTATTCAGTTACCTTCTGGCTTACTGCACCACTATAAAATGCACCACTGCATTTCACAGCACAGAGAAAATCTTTAATTAAGCTCATCCATCCTTTCCCAGCAAAATAAAAATGAGAGTTCGTGCCCATCTACTCAGCTACACCTCACCCCCTTTACACTTAGTGTACAGAAACAGGTACCACGTGTATCGTGTAAAACGGATTAATTACCCCTAGAGTTGCCTGTATCTCTCCACTGACTTTAAAAGCAGCTTAAAATAAATATCTCAAGCTTCAGCTTCCTTCATACATTTCACTTACATATGCAATGACAAATGGGCATTCAGTCATGTATCAGACTAAAGGGATCCAAGATCAGATTTACTGTTACACCCATCAATTAATCTACTCAAAACAATTTGTCAGATAGCAAACACTGTAAGAATGCATTTCAGACCATCATTTCAACATCCATGTGTTTTAGTTTAGCTTAAAAATTCAAGTAAGAAAAAAAAAGGAGTGAAAAAGACACATGCTGCCAGTATTAATCTAGCCATGACTTTACAATTAACATATAACAGCTTTATATGAACAACAAGAAATAGTAGATTTCACTACATTTTGGTGTCAGCACTCTAGTCTGGATGTCTTGTTCTAAATATACTCAGGCAAATTCCATTGTTTTAGAGAGGTTTCTCCCACCAAGCAGGTTAAAATGCATAAAAATGTCTAACACAAACAAAAGAAATGACAACTTTTTCAACTTCTGAAACTATCCCCTTGCTATACAATATGAAGCCTCACTTCTACAGGTCTGGAGGATGACTGACAGAAATGGGACTACAGCTACATAAAATTGCAATAAACTCCATCTGAGCAAGTGAGAACTAATCTGACAATAATTACGCTGAGTTGGTCCACTGGCTTATTCTTAATTCAGTCACACTGTAACATACCTAAAATGTGTAAGGTACTTGAAACCAAGTATCTTGCATAGGTGGGCAAAATGCAGGCAACATTTTAGATAAATACATTCCCATAAAGATATAAATATACATACACACAGAGACGACACATTTCTTTATCATATCTGAAGTGCTAAATTAGTGGTGTCCTACCCACTACTTGCATGGAAGAAAAATGACCAAGAAAGCCTACTGACACTGCTCTCAGCTACAGAAATAACAAAAAACCCCACACTCAGAACGTGATTAAATCCACAGCACACTACTTCCACAGCATTTCTGCCTGGATTAGAACAAACAAGGCAACTACTTCAAAAGTTTTACCAATTAAAAACCAAACCAAAACTAAAATATGACTTAGGACGATAATCTTAATGACTTAACTACATATGAGCTCTTCGATTACCAAATTTAAGAAACCACTGCTGTTTCTCAAATATTCTGCTAAATACACAACTGCAGGATGTAATTCCCACAGGACCCTTCCAAACCCAAAATAGGACAGACTTCAAGATACCAGAAGACATCCAGTTGGCTTTACTTTTTGGGGTTTAGTTTTTATTTTTTTGAACAAAGGGACATCAGGTTTTTATGTCTCCGCAGTGCAGCTGTGACTATTCAGTGTAATATGGTTTTTGCAAATTGTTTTACTATAGCAATTATCCAGCTTCATTAACAATAGTTTTCCTATAATTTGAGGGGGAAAAAAAACCCTTGGCTTTTAGAAGTAATGAAACTTCACACTTAACCTTTGAATGGAAATCATAATATAAGAAGTGCTTTGCAAACATTGAATCAAACTTAACTCTTACACTGCTGTAAGAAACCCCCATCAACTTGCATCCAGTCTCATATCTTAAACGTAGTTTGACCCTTTCCTGATGGGGCTAAACTTGGGAACCAAGAGGTCACTGTGCATTCAGCTATCTCTAATTAGGTCTGGTACTTTTTGAGAATAATCATTAAATATTTCAAGATATAGTTCTCTAATAAAAAAAAAAAACTGAACTAACAAATGCCCAACAGTACATACAAAACTGCTACCTAGGAGCATGCATATATATATATTTTAATTTGCCTTATAGTAAATATTTCTGTTCTCAGCTGTCTGGAGAATAGCCTAATGTGACCCCCGAGTACCCTCCAACACTCTGCTGTTAACCTGGTCATACTAAAAAGCCTTATACTATCTGGCACCTAAAACTGTGCTACTAGCTTTCAAGAGGAAAGGAAACAGTTAAGAGAGTAAAAGATGATAAATAATCTCATTTGTAAAATATAATAAAAAAGCAGTTGTTACTAAATAAACTAAGATTCAATATTGTAATGTTGAAGTGGCTGGTAAGAAAAATGGATTTTTTCCAGCTATCTCTCTAATCTATAAAAAAATACCCTAAATGCCACTATAAAAAACACACAATGAAAATGTAGTTAGGCTGCTCATGGGAAGAGGCAAATCCCAGTGCTGTCTTACCTCACAATTCCACATTCGCTAAGAGAGGTTTTCCTTTTAACAGTATTCACAAGTCAATTTATCTACTTGCCTTCCTAACCTATGACCCTTACACGTTAAGCATTTATTTTAGATGATAATCACTGATAATGATATGTCATTCAAAAACCTAACAATTACAAAAACAAAACAGCAGGCTGCTAACATTTTACTTTCCTCTAATAATGATGTTCCAGAGGTGTGAAGACTTTCAGCTATTAATATATTTGTGAACTTTTGTAGGTGTAAAGTTAGAAAATAATACAACGTTAAAGGGTTTTCGCTATTAATGTGTCTATACACTTAAAAACCCAGAAAAAACAAAAAATACCAACCAAAGAAAAACTGTATTACTTCACTAAAAAAGTCACCTCTTCCTTCCCTCGGTACCTGAACATTACAGTGCAATTTTTATGCTAATTACACCCATGACAAACAACAGCTCACTAAATTTATCTAGGAAACTTCAAGACAAAGGACAAATGTATCTCTTCTGCAAGAACCCTCAGCATCCAAGTATGTTTTACTGCAACAATGGCATGACAGGCAAATGGAAAAATTATGAAAATAGTGTTTCTCACAAGCAGAGATTAGTTGATTGTCAAACTGTTAACACACTAGTTCAAAACTAAATTATCAAGTTATCTAATTGCTAACTTTTCTTCTAATTTCTCTGCAGATTTGAAGCCTGGATCTAAAGAGATATGGCACAGAAGTGGCACAAACTTACACAGTTCCAAAGTAATCATGTCTGCATATCCTTTTCCTGAAATAAATTACCAAATGTGTAGCATATCCAGTGAAACAAAAACATCATTTCACTTACACTGATATAAAGCTTTGTAGCTTTATAACTACAAAATATTTCACAGAACATTTCAGGCAAAAACACTAATACATACACATTAAGAGTTGTTCAAGTATATGAAACAACATAATTTGCCCATACACATCAGCTTTGACACAGAACTGCAAAACAAAACAAAACACTCAAGCTTTCTGCCAGCATACATTCTGGTCTATCATTTGAATCAATTATTTGTGGGGTCTAAACCCCCAAAAATACCGGTTACAGTTGATTGTACTGTATCCCACAAACACTGCATTTCTGTATGTAACGTTTTTACATATCCATGCTAGCTTTTCATGTCATTTTCAAACCCTCTACTCCAAAGAAAATAACATGTATTTGCTTACTTTCAAGGGAGAGAGGTGGTTTGTTTCCTGCTTCTGCTCTTGTTATCTCATAGCAACAAAAAGAACAGAAACAGGAGGCACACTCCTGCTACAGTCTATGTTAAACTGTAACTTAACAGTTACAGAGGGCAGCGAGGGAGCCTGTGAAGTTCAGGAGTACATTACTGACCACCACTACCTTCCAAAAAGCCTCTGGAAATGAGCTGGTACTTGGCACTACAGGATCCATGTTAATGTGCAGAGACACAGCAGAGAACTGTCTGGTTTCATTCTGTCTGGCTTCATTTTGTTTTTCAATAGTGGGACTGTAAGAGAATAAAGTATGCAAAGTGGAAGTGCATAGAGGAAAGAGAGACTGTTCCCTCATCCCTCACACAGGTCTTGAAGTAATGCAAAAGACTCTTCAGCATGGATGCCAGTTGTTGAGGCAGAACTGATGCCAAGTCCCTACAAAGCTCAAATGAAGCTGTAACATTTGAATTCCACTAACTATTCAAATGTGGTACATGTTTATAGACAAGTTACACAAGAAATGTAACAGCACAACCTGTAGAAGACAGCTACCAGTTGTTTGAGAACTTGGGCAGGACAATGTTTTAATAAAAAAATCTCATCAGCATTTCACAATTGGCAAGACAGACCATTATGTTTCCTTTAGGGGTACTTAGTGTGATCATTCAAAAAAACACTGACTGTAATTAGTAACAGCAGGCTAAAAAGTAGTTGTTAATAAAAACTCTTCTCCCACTGAAGACAGTGTACGAAGTGTAAGGAACACAAATGGTGTTTTGTCTGACAAGACTCATGAGAGGAAGGACAGAGTTTTCTAAAGCTATTGTACAGACAGTCATGGGTCTACGATTCAGACTACTTCATTTGCTGTATTTAAGAAGGTAGAAAGGTTTTGTTGGCAGTTAGGCATTTTCCCCCGCTTCTTTACTTGCAAGTTCGTTCCAGAACTGTTGGGACGCCGCGCAGAAGGGCGGCACTTGGGGCGGCAGCAGCGACACCCAGGCGGGATGGGCTCAGGGAGAGCCGGGAGTGCTCGGGGCGCTTTGCCGGGGCAGCAGGAGGGGGCACGGCGGGCTCGCTGCAGCTCTGCTCACCCGCTCTCACAGCCGAGCTACCGCTGCCCCGCCCGCTCCCGGGGAGGCTCCCGGCACTGCCCTCGGTGGGTGCGAGGACATCCCGCGGGGACATCCCGCGGGCACCGGGGGCGACCCGGCGGGCGGCGGGTCCGCGCCTGGAGCAGCGCCCCGCGGGGTTACCCATTAACTGCCCGGCTCCCGGGGCAGCCGCTTCCCGGGGGGTGGAGCTGCGGGGAGGGG